>JAVTVY010053969.1:0-31126 GCA_036873755.1 Hanleya hanleyi
CAAGATGTAAGGGAGTAGACAAGAAAACTCCCTCCTGAAGAAAACAGGGTGATCAAATTGAACCCTAACGGCCCTTATCAGGGCCAACCAATGCTATCGAAAGAGAGCTTCTAATAACTTGGCACAAAATTTCAAAGCACAGGTCCCCACATTATCCCTCTTTATTCTATTAGCAAACTGCAACACCAAAAAACAACCCCTGCCCGATATTAACGGTCCTTGCCAGGACCAATCTCTCTCTTACAAACAGAGGTTTTTTTTCTTTTTTCTCTCTCTCAGTAATTAATATTACAGCCCGAATCATAACGGACTGAAATTTATTTGAACCCGCACAGGGGCTTGGGACTAGAAAAGAGGGGGAAAGGGGGAGAGAAGGGGGAGGGTGGAGGGAGCATGTTTTTGTCGTTGGCGACCCTGTGCGACATGTTACTAATTTTACAAATTTTTTTTCTCTCTCAGTAATTAATATTACAGCCCGAATCATAACGGACTGAAATTTATTTGAACCAGTGGGTGAGAGGGAAAGGGGAGGAGGGGGACATTTGTGACTGTCGTTCACATAGAAAAGAGGGTAAAGGGGGAGAAGGGGGGAGGAGGGCGGGAGATGTTTTGTGGTTGGCGATCCTGTGCGACATGTTACTAATTTTACAATTTTTTTTCTCTCTCAGTAATTAATATTACAGCCCGAATCATAACGGACTGAAATTTATTTGAACCAGTGGGTGAGGGAGAAGGGGGAAAAGGGGAGGAGGGGGACATTTGTCACTGTAGTTGACATAGAAAAGAGGGAAAAGGGGGAGGAGGGGGAGGAGGAAGGGCGATGTTTTTGTCGTTGGCGACCCTGTGCGACATGTTACTAATTTTACAATTTTTTTCTCTCTCAGTAATTAATATTACAGCCCGAATCATAACGGACTGAAATTTATTTGAACCAGTGGGTGAGGGGGAAGGGGAAAAGGGGAGGAGGGGGACATTTGTCACTGTGGTTGACGACCAGTAAAGGAATAAACATTACAGCCCGAATAATAACGGACTGAAATTTATAAGAGGGGTAGGTGTTTTTATATGTGTGTGTGGGAGTTGATGTAATTTTTTTATTTTTGTAAATGAGACCCCGTTTTAAAGTTGGAAAAATAAAACACAAAAATTTTTTAGCAGATACCTCCATCTTGCACTCACTCACACCGGCCGCCATCTTAAACCCACCACCCACCCACCACCACCACAGCCGCCATCTTAAACCCACCACCCACCCACCACCACCACCACAGCCGCCATCTTAAACCCACCACCCACCCACCACCACCACAGCCGCCATCTTAAACCCACCACCCACCCACCACCACCACAGCCGCCTAGACTATAAATAACGCGTAGTATCTTGTCATTTATTCACAACTACAATCATGGGTACAAGACGAAGACTCTTCACCGATCCGAGAGACCCTAGAGAACACAGAGAGGTGATTACGAGTGGAGATGAACATAACAATGGTGGAGTGGCAATAATTACAAGCTTTCAGCAGGTTATTGCCGACGAGACGATGATACGGCGAAGTGAAGAACAACTGGGAGAGCTGCGGAGGGAGGTAATGGAAGAAGATGCGAGGTTGATAAGACAACGAAATCAAGAACACGACCAAGAAATCAGGAGGGTGGTGCTGGAAGAAAATGAGGATATAACTGATGCGGATATAACTGATGAGGAAGAAGAACTCCCCTGGTTAAACAGTAACAGACCTCCAGCAAATACAACGGCTACTCAAACTCCGATTATAACGACGTCGGCTTGCGAAACCACATCGGCTAACGAAACAACAACAACAACAACAACAACAACAACACTACCATCACCATGCTCTTGGGCCGAAGTAACCCGCCTCAACGAACAGATTAATGGCATGAGACAAGACATTGATCAAATGGACGTTATGATTTTAAAACAAGAAGAAGCTCTACAGAAGGAACAAAGTAAATCAAGCTGCAGTGTGTGTACAGAGGAAGAAAGCCTGTACGCCCTATTTCCGTGCGGGCATTTATGCCTATGTGAAGAATGCTGGGTGAAGCTAACATGTATAGGGGACATGTGTCACTGCGCTGAAACGGACGAACAACATTTAAAGATCAAGTGTCCCGTGTGTAGAAAGCAGGTAGCCGGGGTAAAGAGAATTTACCGCTCCTAAAACAAGTGTCGTAACACTTTTCCAAAGGCTCTTTTCAGAGCCACTCCATCTTTCCGAAAGGGAAAACTTCTAACTCAAAAAGCACCCAAAAAATTAACACCAGCTCCCTTCACCCTTTCCTCTATGAAAAAAATTTTTTAAAAATTTTTTAAATTTTTTTTTTTAACATTACAGCCCGAATAATAACGGACTAAAGAATGAACACTAACAACCATTTTTTAATTTTCTACTATTTTTTATTAACACAAATAGAATGAACGTGTTCACCAGGGTATTGAATTTTAATACAATTATACGTTATGAAGGCGCTTCAATGCACAATGAACATAAAATGAACATAGTGTAGGAATACGTGAAGAGAGAAGCCGTATTTTCAGCTTGAGCAAGACTGGCAGATGATAATGTCTGAATGTTCCAATGCAATAAAACTTGAAAATGCTCAATATTTATACAACAAGACAATAGAATGAACGTGTTAAACTCTGAGTATTGAATTTTAATACAATTAACAGTAAAAAAACTGTGAATTTTTAATACAATTATACGCTCTCGAGCCACTTCAATGAACGTGTAGGAATACGGTAAATGTTTTTCAACACTTGTTCAATAGTTCTGCAACAAGACTTGTTTGAACTCATCATCGTCTTTGCGCCCCTGGTGCACGTAGATGTAGGTAGTAATGTCTTCACGTGGAATTTTGGGAGGGCAGGCAGCTTCCACTCTCAGGGCAATTTGCGCCTCGGTCACGGCCTGTAGTGCCTCAGTGATCAGTGCGTATGAGGGTACACTAGTGTCCACACACGTATGCTGGTTTATCGGACTGTTATTTTCACAGCCTGCACATGCTTGGATACGCAAGTGTCGAATTTGAGGTCTGATAAGATCCAGGACTGAGTCGATGTACTTCTTATAAATATAGTGAGACACCTGGTAAACCAGAGCTTGACGAATTGTAGCTGTGACACTCTGCAACTTCCGCCACGCCGTTAATTTCAAGGTGACACCCTGAGGACAAGGAACACGCTCTTGCGTATCTAACCTCATTTTCCATTTACGGATATGCACCAGGAGCTGGTCGTTGAAATAGGCACAGCTGACAAAGATGTCGTCACCCACATAAAATTTCGCTTCGTCACTCCCCTGGTCGCGAATAACCGCATCGATGGCGTAATCAAGGGTCTCCAGTTTTTGCCAGGTGTCTAAGTTCATGGCAATATGCCTACCGGGTCTGTCGTTAAAGCCCGATGCGTTCAAATGCACTTCTTCGTCTTTGACACTCACAGTTAAATAGGCTGAGAGCTCCCAAATGTCCTTGTGGGCTGCCTGGTAGGCCTGCTGAATAATGTTATTGATATCCTGCACAGACATAGGAAGTTGCACCTGTTCCTTCACAGGCTCAGGCTCTTGCTGGAGTACTTGCTGAAGCACTGACTCAGGTATTTCTAAAGGTGTTAGTCGTGGTCTTTTGGGTCGTGCAGCGCGTTTGGCAGGTACACCAGACGCTGGGTGCGTACGTTTGCTAACTGTACGCTCTTCGGTGGTATCCATGACTAAGATATCATCATCTTGTATAACGTCGGCTTTAAGTAGATCTGCTAGTTCTTCATTTCCCGTGATCTTCAACCCCGCCACGAAGGCTAGAAATGCATAGGGGGTAGAGCGCAGTACACCATCGATGAGGGCTGTGTTTTGTGCTGAAGTGGTTTTCTCAGCCATGATATCTTCGACACGCTGTTTCAGAAGTATGTTTTCCTCCATAAGGAAATCACATAATTCGCCCACATGCTGCATCTCATCAATCAGACGAACACGGTACTTTCCAAGCCTCACTAAAAATGATGATGACGCCATGACTATGGGCTCAGGCTGATGAGCAACTGCTACGGTGTAAAAGTCTGGTGAATTTGCACTGGTAAAATGAAAAAAAGTAAAAGGTTCTACACAGCTCATACAAAACAGGCAAGCAGGCTGGCTGGCTGGCTAGAGGTGAAGCAGGCAGGCAGGCAGGCTGGTCAGGTGAGATAAGTCAGAGTGCTCCGCAGGGTAGTGCAATGAATACTCTCCTCCCCTAAAAATCGCCTCCTTTTATACGTTTTTCTACAATCCGCCATCTTAAACCCACCACCCACCCACCACCACACAGCCGCCATCTTAAACCCACCACCCACCCACCACCACCACAGCCGCCATCTTAAACCCACCACCCACCCACCACCACCACAGCCGCCATCTTAAACCCACCACCCACCCACCACCACCACAGCCGCCATCTTAAACCCACCACCCACCCACCACCACCACAGCCGCCATCTTAAACCCACCACCCACCCACCACCACCACAGCCGCCATCTTAAACCCACCACCCACCCACCACCACCACAGCCGCCATCTTAAACCCACCACCCACCCACCACCACCACAGCCGCCATCTTAAACCCACCACCCACCCACCACCACCACACATGACCCCATGTGACACAATACTCGCTTCTGATTGGCTGGCGCGTGAGGTCAGAGAGGTCATATGCAAATTTCTGAGGTCAATGGGGCAGTAAATACTCTTTGTATACTACTATGCTCAATATGTTTATATAGCCATAGTTAGTCCGTCCAAAACGCTTTCTTCCCAGAACTTTTACTTGTGAGGGAATATAGTTCATATCATATTGCACACGTTTGTGTGTACTAAATGATATACACTTTCGTTTGCACATTTGTACATATTTTTGTTTCGTAAAACACACATTTGTACATCTTGTACACCATTTTTGTGTCGTAAAAGTACGCACTAATGTATATTTATTGAACACACCGATGCATTAATGGTCATTTTGATTTGTGCCGCAATGATTATGTACAGCTTGTGACGTTGAGTAAACGCTAGTTTGAGAGTGTTGGAAATAGATATGTATTATAAATTTATTCTGGAAGCTATGCAGCCGAGTGTCAGTGCGCAGAGTAAAACTTATGTTCGCAATTGATCAGCGGTTTCCTCGAAATTTTCCACATTAAGCCACAGTGAGAAGTGATGGAAATGACACAAGGCAGATATTATGCAGTGAACGAAGAAAACATAAAATGTGTCAATAATGATACATGCAATGCATTTCACTAGTTATTGCAAATTTTATGACATCAACATAAGAGCTTTCTTATGTCATCAAAATATTAAATGGTACGAGATTCAACATGCATAATCCCATGATTTGGCAAATTCATCGATGACTTAAAAAACAATATTTTGTATGATATTATACTTTTACATGTAGATTACACAAGATGACACTTTTACCAATAGAATGCAGCGTCCATGGGAATGATGTGTACAATGCGCCTTTAAATTAGCTTTTTCGTAAGAGCCCTAATGGGAATCAGAAAGGGAAAATATTTTACGTTAGCAACATTTCCATCGATCTTAAAGATTGAACTTTCACCAGGTTTGTCTGTTTCATTTTCTTTTCTCTCGTGGAGAACTGTAAAATAGTCTAGTACTGGACGAGAAATTCCTCGAGTTCATGTGTTACGGCCCTTTAATGTGGCTCTATCTTCAACTCATCAAACCACAATCAAAGCGAAAACGGTTGAATAAAGTTCACTTATTTTCAAATGCTAATCCATATTCGAGGAAATGCATTACACTATAATATAGATTAAATTTCTAGTTTAGATTTCTACTCCGTGTATACATTATCGCTGCCCCATGATTCAATAAACTTAGTTCGCTTAGTGGATGACTCGTGTAGTCTATACATTATATTATTATTGTCTTTCATTCAATATCAGTTGACTCCATCTCACATATAACTGGAAAGTTTTCTTCTACGCCACGTCCACGGCCAAAACATATGGAGGCCGATATTTGAAACATGCGGAGATTGACTGCTCAACATCGGCTTAAGACAATCTTCTACATCGTACAGGTCAGGAAATATAATCATGATGCTAGATCGAACTCGAGACAAACAGATTAAGTGCAACGGCAATAAATCGTCACGTGTATTGCCCAATCTGCTTCTGGAAAATGATACACTGTGGACAGTTTCCGTGATTGCTAGATTTACATTCTTTGCACCTACGCAATCAACATTAATTTGCATTAACTTGTTAACACGCATCGGTTAGTAATCGGTGCGAATTTCATAGCATATGGACAAATATATCGCCACAATCGATTCTGATTGATGATTGACAGCCAAATTAAGTACGCGGCACCATAAGGGAGGGTAGATTAGGCCGAAGGGTTTACTGATATTCTCTTTCATGATAAATTAACAAAGTCCTATCGAACATCCACGTGTAAAGAGTTAATGTATAATTCAGTTGATCAAACGCGTTTGATTCAGTTATTCGTAGTCTAGCACATGCTCCAAGACGGCAAAGGTAAATTATTGAGCGTGAGATGGCACAGGTTATCCACGTTACTTTACCGTATCCCGCAGGAAACTGGGTTCTAACATATTGGTTAGAAACGCCTTCGTGTAGCGAATAATAATTTGGACATATTCAGGGCATTGTAGAAAAACTGATTAATTCCTAGTCTACCACGACAAAGTTCTACTTCTACCCACATATAAGGCGCCGAACATTTCAGAAACGTAGTTCTGATGTTTACGAACATAATTATGGGGTCAAATTAGGAAGGAGCCCATCCTCCTCAAATCACCAGATACGGTTTGTTGCTTCAAACTACTCCACCCGTGTATTTGCATCCTTTGAAGGGTAGCAAAGCCAATGATACAGGAAGCCGTTTCGACTTTATCGCATTCCTCTCAATTTGTTATGTTCATATATCTTTCGCGCCCATGCAAAGCACGCTATGATCCCCACTGAGTTGACATTTTATAGAGTGTTAAAATGGAATCATCAACAAATTGAATGCATGGTTTACGTTTCTGGTTTCATCGAAGGTCTGCTTGAAATGTGTTATTCATCTGCGAATAGCATATTCGGCACATTATTGTAATGTAGTTATCTTTTTCGTGTCTTATCTGAAACCCTACTGCCAATGATTTCATCGCCATCAAGACCTCTCAGATAAGTTAAACATGGTTGATCACTGATATAAGATCGACATTCATTAGACCGTCGTCGTCCAGCATGAATTTCTGCCGCAGCGTCAACACGGAGTTCGATGCAAGGTGGTCATGCGTTTCGTTTGTAAAATTCAACTGTACACATACTTATGATTTGTTCTAATGTTGATCATTTTGGTGAGCCGAGGAGATTTCATCTGTCTCTCTTCGTTCGGGCTACACAAAAAGCTTACACTTTTCGCACTACGTTTGTGATCTATTCTTCATCCGGACAAACCGCTGATCTAGTTACGCTATATGTTGATGCCGGTCTCTCATCCTAACAGCAAAATGTTAATATTGTCACGTAAAACTGTTCGCTTCCTAACAAATAATTAAATCTACTTGAATAAATGTCATGCCATGTGCGAAAGTGATGTTCTATCACGCAGTTAATCGTAGTTAAATCCATAGCCTTTCCGCTGATCAAGTATTTAAAAAGTCGACGCCGGCTAGCCTTCCTTTAATGCAGATGTGTCATAATAACAGTTAGTATTCTTCTCCTGGTTATTTTTGCCTAAGATATATCCACAAAGAAAAAAATATAGCTGTATCTCAAATTCTGAAATTGTGCACATGATCTGTTATTTGATTAATCAGTATAATTGGTCATTGATATTCTGATATTCCGGTGGCTATTTTTTTAAACTAAGAAATGAAGGGAAACGTTACCCATGAAATGAATTTAATTGATGCTGAAAAGAAACAGAATCATTGCAGATGACATTTATTATTGAAATTTGGAAGTGTTATACCGTTTCGTTGCCCCATCAATTCATCCAAGTAGATTTCTGTTTCTTTGATTGTCTCCACCGAACATCCACTGGTCTGTTTGACATGCAATGACATTTCGTTGGGTCAGTTTTGGATTCAATGAGAGTAAAATCCCAAAATGGAATCTTACTCCTATTGGGGGCAGTGATTTTCAGGAGCATAGGGTCCGGAGATCTCACCAAGAAACCTGTGATATTCGGGACAAAATCACAATGCAAAACCAAAGGAGCAGTTATCGCGCAATAGGCACAGGTAACGTTGAACATATACAGTTTAGATGTTATAAGAAAATCTTCAGGACATTTGAATCCCGCTGGTTGCAGACAGCATAACACGTGTACCTGCATATACAAACGTGGTCTGGGCTGGACATCTCTTTATTCAAGTCATTCGGTATAAATCCATATATCTGCATAGACATTTGGTTTAATTATTGCACTCAGATTAAATGCAATGAAAAGGAGAGAGAAGATCATGGACATAAGCCAACGTGTATAACATTGTTAAAGGTCAACCCAAACGATCTGAGGTCAAAAATAGAAAAAAATAGTCCTTTCTATTCTGAAAATAATGATATTTTTTTCATAATTTTGTGCAGTCTGGTTGGCGAGATATTGCCGTTTGAAAGGTGAAAATCGCTCTCCTGTCAATTCCAGCTGTGACGTCACGGAGGGACAGCCGTCTTGTATTCTCTATGTTAAAGCCGTATACCACAGTCATAAGTAGCTGCTGATTTTTGGAGATTTTCGGAGTATCGGGGCATCATTTGTTAAATATGCCGCGACGTTGTGTAGTAGGAGGTTGCAGTTTTACTACAGATGACGGTGTTAGTATTCATTTGTGGCCTAAAGACGAGAAAATCGCTGCAAATTGGACGAAATTTGTACGCAACACGAGAGTGTGGAAAGAGGGCCCGAGCCAGTACTCGTATAATTTGCTCAGCACATTTTGACAGAAAGACATCATTCGAGGACATCTACAGCGTAGCAGTTGAATTCGGGTACAAACCAAAACTAAAGAGAACAGCTATTCCAACTATCAAACCTAAGAACAATCAGAATGTGACGGCAAAGAAATCGGACAAGGAGAATCTATCACGGACATCGGCTGAACGAACCTAGCCTGCAAGCGAGGCCTCGGGCAGGGAGACGGCTGTACATGCCCTGCTCGCTCTCGCGTCCCCGATGAACGCCCAGAATGCTATCCATGATGTGGCATTTGTTGCTTGAGCACCTACAAGTTAGACTGGATGAGTCTCTATTTCATATATACTATTTAATAATAATAAAATAATCTTTCATAAATATTTATACGTTTGATAAGTAAATAAATAAAAAAATAAAAAGTCGTACAGTGATCGGGCAAACCGGTCGCCTTTTTTTCTGAACACCAATTGGAGTAAATGGCTGTAGATACAGAAGTGATAATAATACTTTCATAACATGGTTGTGAAAATCATTCGATTTCAATTTAATGGACGCAATTTGTCGAAAATTGAGCAAATGTGAATGCCGATCCATCACGTCGGTTCGACACTCACTCACCACGGCTTACTTTTCGCCATGAATGTCCAAAGTTTATATAATATAGTATATAATTCTGAAATTGGTATTTCATGGGGATTATGGGAAAACAAACAAAATTCAAATCGGACGTATATCAGTAGAGTTATCAACAGTTTACTGTCCATACTGCCGAATCCCGGAGTTTATCCCTTCGAAAAGGCCGCCTCGGTCAGTAACAACAACAACAACAACACAGACGTGCTCGTTCTTTACATCACAGAATCGTTCTACATTCAATACAGTTTGAAATATAGGGATATTTGGTCTTATAGATGACGGATAATAAGGTTTCCAGTCAAGTTGCATACCAATCTGTATTCAACAAACGACCTCTCCGAATCCTGTCGTCGAGTTCCACGTTGTCAGAATGGTTGTCACTGTCAGAATCGGAGCCGTACGGCTCAAATTGATAGGGCTGAATTCCGCCGTTGGTCTTCAAACAACTGTTAATTTGCCCGTCATCATCCTCCTCTATGTCTATTTCATCTTCTTGGCGAAAAATATTTCCATCTAAGTAGCTGATATCGCTCGAATCGACATCTGAATCGGAGCTCTGACTGCACTCGCTTTCCATGTTATCCGCTGTTTTTTCTCAGGCAATTGCCCTGCGTGACGTCATCAACCCAGCTGTGAAAGTGTGAAAAAGCCCACTTTGCTCCCATATTACGTGTGTTTCTGATCAGATTAGAATTTTTTCAATATTTTTTTCATACAAAATGAAGTATGAACTATGATTTTTATGGATTTTTAGACCCCAAAAATTCCGTTTGGGTTGACCTTTAACAAATTACGTTTCACTATCTTATACATTTGACTGAAACCGATTGAGTATCAAGTATGGCATGTCTAAATAAAATCTTTACTGGTCTGTGGTTTGTCCCCCATGAAAGGTCCACAAACAAATTTAAGCATTCATCCAGCTTCAGGGGGAGCGAGGTTTCGTCAAAAATGTAAGTGTAATTTGACAATGATTAATTGGACAAAATGTCTACAAGATGATAATTGATATAGAATATATCACCATTGATATACATTTTTTAGGACAGATTATGGAACCTTCCCTCATTTACATTCCGATTCAAACTAAACCAATCTCGCACATACTGCAGTGTGCATGCTCTCATGCGGTTGTGTCGGACGTGCTATTGTGACAATTGGGTATGAAATCTTCTTGACGTTAACAAAGGCATTATGTTTTAGCTTTGTGACGTTGCTGGCGTTACAATGAAAATGTGGACCAGAAAATTAGCTGCGATTGCTCGTTACGAACGATAGTAATCAGACTCCGATGTCATGGGTCAGCAGGTCACGGCCAAACAGGGGTGGTAATGGAGGGTTTCAAGTTCGTTTTTTACAAAACTTCGACCGTCCCCATGGGTCAGCAGGTCACGGCCAAACAGGGGTGGTAATGGAGGGTTTCAAGTTCGTTTTTTGCAAAACTTCGACCGTCCCCATGGGTCAGCAGATCACGGCCAAACAGGGGTGGTAATGGAGGGTTTCAAGTTCGTTTTTTACAAAACTTCGACCGTCCCCATGGGTCAGCAGGTCACGGCCAAACAGGGGTGCTAATGGAGGGTTTCAAGTTCGTTTTTTACAAAACTTCGACCGTCCCCATGGGTCAGCAGGTCACGGCCAAACAGGGGTGGTAATGGAGGGTTTCAAGTTCGTTTTTTACAAAACTTCGACCGTCCCCATGGGTCAGCAGGTCACGGCCAAACAGGGGTGCTAATGGAGGGTTTCAAGTTCGTTTTTTATCAAACTTCGACCGTCCCCAGAAACAATAAATCGGTATTAAAAGTCAAATGTAACCTCTTACAACAATTTATCATAAAAAGTAGGGTGTATGTTTTAACCTATTCAGAGCCTTTGTGTATTCCTACTCAAGTTATGGAGAGAGAGAGAGAATTAAGGGTAACGTCGCGTTCAGCAATATTGCAGCTATGTTGCGGCGATCAAACAAACTTCCAAGTATTCCAACAAAAACAAATCAACAACCCACACCAATAACATGTACATACATTAAAACTTATACAACGAACCGATTTCTCTCAAATAACCTAAAATACAGTCTTCTTTTACCTGACTAAATAGATCTTCTAAAGTAGCTGCTTGATAAAAAGAATCTCTTACAATCTCAAAATCTATGATGTCGATCGGAATATGTTTCACTGTGGATGTGTTAGCCTTGCCAAATACGTTGACACCATAAGAATATGCCGTCTTTCATTCTATCAAGACAATGCGGGTTCTCTCCACTCCTTGTAAGAATTTTCCACAATGTTAAGAATAAAAGAGCGCCACTTCGCGCGAGAACTCTTAAGTGACGAGGGGGTAAGAGCTATCACCTTCATTGTTTCTAAGGGAACAACGAGAAGAGCCATATATAGCAAAACCCCTTCACCGATACTCAGATTAGGCAGTGTCGCGGGAGACATATGATATTGATCAGGAATAACATGGTGACCAATAATATCAACGGTTAGATATTCCGCGTCATGCAAAAGTAAGATAACCAAATTTCAGCTAGCTATAACTCTAAAACAATCAAAATCTATTATAGTTTTAGCTATCATATAATATATAATATAAGGAAGAGACGAAAAACTCCGTCAACTCAATAAATCAATGTACTATTTTGTTACGCAGACTTACAACCAAAAAATCTAGTACTAACTGAAATGATATTGGGAGAGCAATACTAAAATAGTCGTCAGAGTTACAGCGTTAATTTAGGTGACTCACTTCAGAAGTATAAACGTGTGTGACATCTTGGTATTGAAAGAGAGAGAGAGAATTAAGGTTTAACGTCGCGTTCTTGGCATTGAAGCGGGAAGTCAGGAAATATGCAATGTGATGAGGCAAATAACACGCTAGGTTGAAGTCTAAAGACTGTCCGTTTTAATTAGTCGTCTACTTTGGAGCTTGTAAAAAACCATTAGTTAACCCTGCAACAATTTCCGTTTTTGCAGCGTGTAGAACAAAATGAAATCTACAAAATGACCACCATTTCTCTGTTATATCGATGATATATCACGCCTGAACCAACTTTTTAATTCTCTCCATATAAAACTCCAGTACTGTTGTTTATGTACCGGGCCTCAATTACATAAGGAGACGTCATAATGTATTCATGCTCACTGGCACAAAGGTCATTTGATGCCGAATACAGTAATAAAAGGCGGTCCGTGTGAGTGTCGCTTATATCCTGTGCCCAGTGAAATTATCGAATGATAAACCGCACACGCCTCTATGACCGTACACGGCATTGTTGACCTTTGTGCTAGACAACACGAATACATTATGACGTCTCCCGATGTAATTGAGTCCCGGAACATGAAACAACTGTACTGGAGTTTTATATGGAGAGAATTACAAAGTTATTTCAAGCGTGACATATTAACGATATCACGGACTAATGGTAGTCATTTTGTAGAGCTCAGTTTGTTCTACACGATGCAAAAAAGAAAATGTATGCAGAGTTAATTGCTGATTATTGACAAGCTCCAAAGCAGATGACTAATTAAAATGGACAGACTATAGTTAATAAACAGCCGACCAATATCTAAGCAACAATTTATTGGTTTTAGGAACACAAGAAGTTTCCCAAAATGGAGATGGACAATCACACATAATTTGCTTTAATTTTGGTTTCGACTTTGAGTGTTTCTATCCATTCAATTATCGGCTTATGTATGCTTATCATGCTTGCCTATCTGATATTCATTTGCATAAGTGGTTTTGTAACTTCCGAATAGTGTAAGTGATACTCTATTGCGTTTCGGAGGTTAATTGTAGAGGATGACGGAAACCAGATGAGTGAGAAAAAGGATTAATGTTTATGTCGCGTTCAGCAATAGTTTAGATATATAGAGACGATCAAACAAAACAGTCCAACAAGAATTAAGTCAACAACCCAGCAATCTAGACGTAACCAACACAACACACCAAAAACATGCACTAAAACCTATGCAACAAACCGATTTCTTTCATATAACCTAAAATACAGTCTTCGTTTACCCGAGTAAAAAGATCTTTTAAAGTAGCTGCTTGACAACTGAAACCATATGATGGCCCATGACGTCTGTTCCATCGTGGTAGCATTAGTACTAAAAGTACAAAGTGTACTACATAAATGATTTTCTCATCCAAGTAACCATTAACGCGTTAATGGCCTGTGGGGTTTCACCATGAACTCAAGAGTGGTATGGCCGAGCAAGCCTGCACGCCTTCACACTGGGATTTCTCCGATATCACGTTAAAATTCCTGTAATAAGTTCTGATTTGCGATGTGCATGGATATTTTTATTTAGAGATACCTGGCATATTTGATACTTCGCCGCCACACAGGTAACCTGGCCTTTTCGTTCAATTATATAAAATATTCAGCTTATATTGCCAACACTTTTTCGAGATAAGATCGCCAGAAATAGGATCATTGCGCCCGACACCATTACGGCAAATTTTTACGATTAAAATTAGAAAAGGTGGTTTTGATATATTTGAGAGTCAAATATTATAGAAACATTTTAAAATACGTCACAGACCATTTCTGGTCCAATCGGGTATCAAAGCCAATCAATATTCGCCGGAAATCAAGTCCTGGTAATAATCTTAAAACCCGAAACTGCAATGGTGGTTTGTGACCTATATCCCAGTACAGGGTAAAGGCATCTTGTGTACTAATTTCCTGATACTTCAAGCCCAAATACTCAATCTTACAGTATTACAATGCCAAGAAGCGACCATAGAATATTCCTGACTGATTCCAGTTGTTGGGACTCATCATTGGAGTTGATAGAACGTATTCACTGACGATCAACGGTGGCTAGCCCAAGTGTATACTCGAAAGCGCCATGTGACTGTAGGTTCATAAATGATGGAACGAATGCTCAATATGTTTTTATAGCCATAGTTAGTCCTTCCAAAACACTTTCTTCCCAGAACTTTTACTTGTGAGGGAATATAGTTCATATCATATTGCACACATTTGTGTGTACTAAATAATATACACTTTCGTTTGCACATTTGTACATATTTTTTCGTAAAAAGTACGCACTAATGTATATTTATCGAGCACACCGATGCATTAATGGTCATTTTGATTTGTGCCGCAATGATTATGTACAGCTTGTGACGTTGAGTAAACGTTAGTTTGAGAGTGTATGAAATAGATATGTATTAGAAATTTATTCTGGAAGCTATGCAGCCGAGTGTCAGTGCGCATAGTAAAACTGATGTTCGCAATTGATCAGCGGTTTCCTCGAAATATTCCACATTCAGCCACAGTGAGAAGTGATGGAAATGACACAAGGCACAATTTGGTATGAACGATCATTACCAAGCCCAGAGAGAGGTGACAAATGGTCGCACATTTCAACACCAATTGATAGGCATGTGGCTGCTTATTAACCGGTCATCCCATTCTACCGCAATTATCACCTCTAATCGCTTGGACGCAATCTACCAGACAATAACTTTCGCTGATCTCATAACATTTTAGCGTTTTAGCTAAACGGTTTGATATCTCCTCGTCGACTTATCAAAGACTCAATCTCTGGCATTAGTTTTCTTATGGAGCCTACATTCATATCAAAATTCACCAGCTTCTTTAATTTATATCCGTATGTATATTTGAATTACAACACATATAAGGGAAGTGGGAAGAGGTGCCGACATACTGACAGAGCCACATGACTTCACAGTATAGTCTTCTGGTTAACCTATTCTAAAGTACATACCAAGAATCTAACGATTCGTGACATGTGTTCACTACAGGGATAGAACAAGACCTCTGGGGTTTTATTCACACCAACTGCCGTTTACAACTATAAATTGTACAATTAATTTATCTTGGTGAATAAATGAAATGAATGCCAACCCACACGATTCGGGGTTATATTAGTGAAAGTTAGTCCCCAGAGCGTTACATGCTGCATGATCGCCCGTAGATACCTCCATACGGTGCCAGAGATATTGGATCCCACCGGACAATTACGTAGTTCAAGGAATTCGCTAATAATTGGTTGATGATGACGGAGATCTCCAGGTTGATGCATTAGCGTCATGTATGGGTGCATGTTTAATTGAATGACCCATATTAGAGGATTTCGCAGAATCACAATAATGACCACTCGCGTTTACACAGTTTCTATATTCAGCTGGAATTCTTACATCAGCTGGTACGATTATCGGCACCAGGCCGATCAGACCAAAGGACGAAAGGGTTAATAAATTTTTCTTCTCCACGAAATACCAGCTGTGTAGCCATGTAAAATGCGCCGAAAAAAAAGTCGCATTAGACTCGACTGTGCAGGTGTTCAATGAGAACAATTGCAAACCTGGTATCTTTTATTTTCATTCACGTGACTATCTCATTTCAATCGAATTGAATTGATTATTGAATTGGAAAACATCACCGTGAACAGACGACAACATTTGAAGAGCACGGATTTATCTCCCCTTCACAATCATCCGTGGGATATGTGAAGAATCCCAGGTTGATGTGCTGTCTTAATATCTGCAGAACATTAATGTCAAAGAAACTGGGCAAATATTCAGTAGCCTATCATATCCAAACGCTGAGCGATCAACAAACACCGAGAATAAATTGTAGCAATGGAATTAATACATACAGAGCTTCCCAATAAATGTACATTCAACATACACATTAATGCATCATCACCGAAAATCTCCGCAGTTAACTCTGGCCACATAATTATCATACCAAGACCAACTCAGGCCTAGTGCGAATGTCATTCTTTATCCGTGTTTGTATCTTCTGCTTATAAGAGTTTACTTCAATAACCAGCTACCAAATACCAAATCAACTACCAAATAATAAAAATGCACAGTTTGATGTTAATTGAAAAATCTCATTCATACAGCGAAATGCTATATTGCCTAACTTCCGATGTCTGGCAATACGGACAAACACAGGAAATAGTTCATTCCAGAAACTTGACCATTCCATTGAACGTGATGTTCTATGATGTGATAGAATGACGCAATAATAATAGTTTTGTTTCAGATTGAACGGGCGTCCATACAGGTTATTTACAATGATAAAAAAGTGTGCGACTTTTCATTAACCCTGGAATTCAGTATTGTCAGTAGTCAGAACCAGGCACGCAATTTACCACCCAAACACATGTAGCTGGTCTCAAATATGCAGAGCAGTGATGAACGCACACGCGATCTTCCACAAGATCTTTCATAAGTTGGGACGAAATTCATGAAATACTGCTGCGATTATGTTCCTTTTCACAGACATGCCCTATATAACCAGGTGTGTTCCATGCCATGAAGATCTCACGGTGAAACATATTCTTATCGAATGCATATAGATTTTAAGATTGTATGAGATTCTGTTTATCGACGCTATATAGCTGAAATATTGCTGAACGCGACATTAAACCTTAATTCTCTCTCTCTCTTTATTTAACCAGATGTGGCTGCGTCACAACGCTGAAATTCTCAGTAAAAATTACATGTACGCCTTGCAAGAAAAAATTCAGATTTCTCAGACAAAGTTATCGGGGTTTTTTCACTTGGACTGTTTTTCTTTTCTTTTGAAACTTTTCTTTCTCTTTATTGTATCTCGCAAATCCTTGGGTGCCGTTTAGCATTTGTATTCAGCTTTTACATTTTTAATCTACCTTGGGGAGCATTCAGTCAGTTGATGAATATCTATACAGTTGGAAGAGCGGAGAGATGAGGAAAGAATTGATAACTTGGAAAAAACATGAACATGAACTATATCGAGAGTGGTCATATAAAGCTGACTGCAGTCCTGTTCAGGAAGAGTGGCTTATCCCTAATGGTATATTACATAACACTCACCGGGATGCCAATTTCTCTATACAAATACTTTTTACCAGCTAACTCACTTTTTCATCCCTTTTCGGAGAGATGAATGAAGTTGAAATTCTTGTAATGAAATTCCCCAATGTTCACTTCCGTCCAGCGCCTTTTATCCTATCAGTCCTTAGGCATATAATTGTTCTGATGTAGTTTATCAAGGAACATTCTCCTTCCGGTGCAGGCATATTTATAACACAAAGTCAACGAAAGATAACCTCGAGTCGAGTAAACAAATAATTCACCCAATGTGTCATTCGCTCGTTAATAAATTATACATCGTTTTTATAATCTAAAAACAATCTATCTCTATATTATTTAGCTGTTTGTTGGGCTTAAGTCGATGCACATTATTCTTCAAACGTCTGGTTAATTACAGGAGAAACGGCACTTGTTGATTTCCACTACTAACTCTATAAGAATGAAAAATTTGGGAAATTGTGGAACATCGCGAAACTGGTTGCTGGCTACTGGCTCCTGGCTCAATAACCAGACGTTCGAAAATGCCACAAATGGCCAAAGACGTCGATAGTTTGCCCTCTCTGACGCAAGTGAAATGTGACAAAATGAACAAAGATACCGACGCCTTCATGACCGCCATTCCGAATTGGTTCATGTTTCTTCGCATCTAACACTACGAAAATAACTTCAAAATTAATTCCAAAGTCGGAACATTCCAGAGTTACGGCAACATGTCTGGCTGGGCACAAAACAAAATATACCTTCTCGACCACAGGTGCAGCTCTAGAATTTTGCAGCACGTCATTCACAAAAATGTTCAACGGTACACAAATTGGATAAGTGAAACAAAAGACAATCGGATGTTGTTCTAGTGGCAAAACGTTGAATATTTTATCATTAAATGAACCCAATATATATCAAATATTATTGCAGGATAAAATAATGGAGATGGACGTCCCTTCAAACGACGTCACATGGCGTCTGTATGTTAAACGCTGCATTGGTGGTGCTATTCCTCAAGTTTACGAAATGTTATATCTGAATAACTAGATTTTTCAGTAATCACGATGCCCGAGTGTATTGGGATTTTTGCATATCGCTCCAATTTTTCACCGGATGTGGCAATTGGAATAGGGTACCAGTTCAGACTGAAAGCATGCCTCGATGTATTTGACCGAAAGTCCCCCTCAAGTTTTCATAGCCAGACACACCTAGCAATCACTCACTCAGTATTTTTTATTTCGCACATCATCCTGGTCAACTAGCATGCGCTATCATTCGCTTTGGGATTGAACCAAGCACACTTACTTCGGTGCTCGGGAAATGAGAGACAACCCCCGTTTCAACTAGCTTCAACCAAACTCCAGCTGGTCATCCCATGATCAAAGTGTCATATCACACTACTTCTCTCATAACTTAATTATGTTATTGTCGTTTATATGCGTTGTCACAACATTAACAAATATACTGGATATTCTAATGCATGTGTTATAGGCCTGTGCGGGGTGTTCGACTTACTAACCGGTTGATCTTGATCGTGAACACATTATGCACATTCAAACCCCGTTGCAAACAGATTATTCAAGAAAGAGTATAATAACTCTTGTGAGACAATATAACCAGTGCGTAAGTAATAATGATCATGGATAAACCCGACTAAGTCTCAGTTTTGAATGATCTTTATCCATTGTGCTGCAATTAACCATTCAGATATGTAGATGACGATGGTAAATACGTACATATTTCCATCTTATAACATTTTTACGAGCCTTCTCATATGCATGTGCATTTTGGTTTACAGATCCATAAGTATTCAATAATACCCTAAATGACTCTTCGTACATGTTTAATTTGTTTTACTTTATAATACTGGAGCCTGCCAAGTCATTGCAAAGCACTAAATCACGTGTCTAACTTTAAAACAACATTGTATTTTCCCAATTACAGGGTGTTTTCCCCAGTATAATTCACTATGACATTCGATATGTGACGAATGTCACGTCTATATACGAAATAAATATCTTCCGTTACAATTTGTCATGTGCGTCATATTTCACGCAGAATGACTATTAGCAGGACAACAAGCGGAAATGTGATGGCGCTACAAATATTATCTGCTGAGGTTGGTTTTCATTAGCATGCTCTAATATGAGTACGACTCACCCCCGCAGGTATATATTGCTACCAAGTAGAGTTGTTTGAGATAATTGCAGGATGTGGTTTTCACATTTTCGCCTAAAGCCAACAAAAAGGTGTACGATACTTGTGGTTTTAACATATTGTGTGCATGTTAGCTCATCAATTAGCCCACATCGATGCTATCAAGTAGTCGCCCTATTAAATGGGTCAAAGCTATTTCTTGTGCGACATTGTATACACCTTGTACGTTGTGCCGGAATTCTTGGGGCTAGGAGAAATAATATGCACCATCGTTTTATTGGCTTTGCCTACACGGCTCCTGGATAAGTGTGCTTGACTAAGTAGTTATCAAGCTTGAATAGCAACGGATTGTTACCGATATCATATTCGAATGTGTAGAACAATGCTAGTGCGAAAACTCTGGACGTTTAGCCTTGACTTGCCTACCTATCGTTCGAGTTCGTGCTGGATGGAAACTCCAGATCGTATCAGTAATGAAATTGCCTTTATATTATGAATAGTAACTGATCTAGCAATATTGTATTGCCGTCTCTTCCATGATCCGTGTAATGCTTCAAATAATTCCATGCGTAGAGATAGTGAGGTGTTTTAGCAGGAAGCGATGTTTCCTGAGAGGCTCTAAGTGCGGTATCGATCACCTACGAGAAAGTGGAAAGTACGTGCATAGAACACACAGGAGAGAAGACTTTTGAAAAGGACTTGGGCATACATGTTACCAGCTTAGACTAGACTAAAAACTTACTGTATATGCGTAGTACAATATCAGGCATACACGTATTTTAAAAAGTCAACATGTTATCTTTAATCCTAAATACATTAGCTTTTTTAAAAATATACATGTGTTTGTGACATACGATTTGCAGTCGTAAGACAAATGTTCAGTGAGGGAATAATGACCCAGTTGCACATTATTGAGAAAACACAAAAGAGCCTGTCTGTTCACAGACCAGTGACTTCAGCTGATCAGCTACTGGGTTGTATAATTTCACTTTCCTCCGATCTTTTAATCCTGGAGACTAATTTGAAGTGGTGTTATCTGGCATAATTTTATACATATGTTCTGTATTTCCCACTTTTCAAAGAAATTGTCATTATGCTGGAATACTGGGAAAATGTAGCACACATGCATAAAATTATGCCAATTGAAAATAGTCTTCAGGGATAAAACAATTGGGAAAGTGAAATTATACAACCCAGCAGCTGATCAGCTGATGCCACTGGTTCGTGAACAGACAGTCTCGTCTTTGTTCTCTCAATGATGTGCAACTGAAAGAAAGAGAGAGAGAGAGAGAGAATTACGGTTTAACGTCGCGTTCAGCAATATTTCAGCTTTGTAGCGACGATCAAACAAAATTCTAAGTACTCATTAAGTTAATAACTTAGTAATCCAACACAATAAAACATATACACATTACAACTAATGCATCAAACCGATTTCTCTCAAATAACCTAAGACACAGTCCTCCCTCACCCGATCAAAAAGTTCTTCCAAAGTAGTCGCTCGATAAAAAGAATCTCTTACAATCTTAAAATCTATACAGTCGATAAGCCATTGCACATTCTGAGACTGGACGGCTGTGGAATCTCACCATTGATCATGTCGATCGAATATCTATATTTTCTGACAGTGATAATACCTCTTGAGATAACCCCTTCTCGCATCACAGTGATGAAAACCAATAAGATACACCTATACGATACAAAACTTGTATCACGACTTCACATTCTGGTTACGTATATTTCGATTGGCGTTTGTAGCTAAGTCATGTTTTTTTTACACCAATCAAACAAGCCTCACATAGTCGCCGACGACGACTACTTCCATTACCTCATCACATTGGAATGCCATTCAAAATTTTCATTCACAGATCTACCGCTTGACCCTCCATTTTGCGCTCCTGTTTCAACATTGTAACTGTCACTTTCGAGTCTTTTCTGTTGTTTATTTTTAATGGTGGGCTTCAGAAATCAGAAAAAATCATGTCTTGGCATTCTTTTTCACGCATGTCAGAAACGATAAAAACTATACCGGAAATCGAATCAGATTTACAGAAGTCAGGTGACGACCCGATAGGACAAGTTTACAGGAGAGAAGTCTACATAAAAACTGACACAGTATTTACCTGATAATATATATACACTATGTTTCGAATATGTTTTCGCAAATGTCCGCATCCTCGCCAACCCAACGAACACAGACTAACAGTGTGTGAACAGCGAAATGACCGTAGGCATGAGGAAGCTTTGTCAACGCTGCGGATGTCGTTACCTCGGTGTCGATTGATGGCGGTTTCGACAGCAGTCCTATCGAGTTTGGTTGACTGGGGACTCTCATTGCTTATGCCGTCGAGAAATATCTGATACTCATTCACCATAGCTGGGTTCATGGTCGTTGATATCATTTAAATAAGGTACTTAAAGGCATCTAAGCCACGTCAGTTAATGATATTCTGCGCTTTCATGAAACTGGGTCAAGCTCTTTAGCGCGCGCGATCAGCTGTTTTCAAGTCTCCCATGTATGGCATATTGTTGTTAAAAAATATCCCTGCGATGGTGAGAGGTCGTGTCTCAAAATGCATAAAAGTGAAGAGAAGTTTTGAGTTTATTTCATAGCTAAAGATCTTATAACAATAAAATGAACTACTTTCATCCAATCTGAAAGTAAACAGTGAAGTTTACAAAAACATGTACATGATATATTTTCACGTGTAGCTCTTATCTAGATTCGGTGCAGCGCCTGATTATGAGGTCAGGCGGCTCAGTTTTAAAACAGTTCTAAAAATTCGTAGTTTTAGTTTTGTCACGACATTTATGTGCTAAGATATTGTGATGTGAGAAATAAATTATCATACTCGTGGTCATTTATCTGATTTTTATCACACTCGTTTGATAAAGCCCATATGAAACTCGCTAAATCTCGTTTTATCAGACTCGTGTGATAAAAATCAAGATAAATGACCACTCGTAGTGAAAATCTATATTTATATTGTGTATATATGCCTTCATATTGAGATTGTGGTTTCACAATCGTTTTCGTAGACGATCCCAGCGTGTACGACTATTCGAACGGGAAAAATCGTCTGAGAACGACTATTAGGAATAAAACGCCACTCCCATCCACTTGAAATATTTCAAGCAAGATGTCTATAACCCTTTGTTGAAACAATTGAGATATTATACATTTAACATTGTTTGTGAATTTTCAAGCTATATTCTGTACATCATTGCAATGAATCAAAATGTGCATAACAATTTTAACCGCCTCGGTCAGGATTTGGTGGCGATATTGATTTCAAAGTGAACATTGGCTAAACTGAGTAACGTACTCGTTTTTCGAGTTGGTTAGGTTAAGCTTCGGTTTGGAATGAAGGGTAGTGATATTCTGTCGATCAAACATAAAAGCATATCCTGCCGAACAGCCAGGTGCAAAGAGTTAATATATAAGGCAGTCGATCAAACGATTTTTATTCTAGATTCAATGTCTGTCACATGCTTTGAGCCGACTATAGTAAATACTTGCGCGTGAGGTGGCAACACTTTTCGCAGTTCTATTAGCACACTCAACCGAAAATTGGACTCTAACACACACGTTAGAAAGCCTGTACAAAGAATTTGAGCATTATTGTGAAATGACCGTAGTATTCGGTATTTTCAGGAAGCCTATGTGAAAGAACTAGTCTGGGTCACGACCCAAACAAACAGAAAACGTCGGATAAATCAATCAATATTTCATCAATTTACCATGTGTTTAGCCTGGGTTCTTGCAGTATCTCGAATTTTGTGGAGTTATGTGCTCTTAATTTGCATTCAGAGACTTGAATTACGCGCACTCGTGTCTTAAATCAACTTCAAGCGCAAGAGTCATATTTGAGGGCCTCGTGATAGCATAAGTGTCTTCACCAAACAGGGCTACACCACCAAGCGCCTCCACTCAAAGTTTCTCAAATTTGGCGATACATATCGCATGCTGATAGCAAAATACGAGCGTAGCGTGCAAGATCTATGGCGTTACGTTTCGTAACTCGTGTCTAATTCCGCTTAACCCGGGGCTAGGGGCCGTATGAGCCCATGTACTTCAAGATCCTGATGGTACTCATATGAACAGTCACAATCAAAGCGTGACTGAGATACATCATTCTTTAGATCACGACTTTACAACGAATATTATGGATTAAGAATACTGATCAGCGATACGGATTTGATATTTTTGGAACATCATGATGTCTTGCCGGCATCATTGAAAACTGTTGACCGCTTCTCTCTTGCCTTTTTGAATTTGGTGCTAATTACACGCGTCTAGTCCGTCATTCATAATCCAGCCGTCGTCCATTAGAGAATATCCGCGTCCATAATCCAAAGACCTATTCTATATTCCATATAACAGTATTAGCACCAAATTCAAAAAGACAATCATAGTATACATAAACATAGGTTTGTTTCCTGCAAGAGAGAAGCGGTCAACAGTTTTCAATGATGCCGGCAAGACATCATGATGTTCCAAAAATATCAAATCCGTATCGCTGATCAGTATTCTTAATCCATAATATTCGCTGTAAAGTCGTCATCTAAAGAATGATGCATCTCAAGTCACGCTTTGATTGTGACTGTTCATATGAGTACCATGAGGACATGGGTTCATACCACAGGCCCGCAAAACAAGAGTTTTGGGGGGTGTGGACGGTGGTATTACGGTGACGTGTCGAAATATAGGGTCTCTATATATAACCCCATGCTTTATATAAATCAACATCAGGGCGTGAAACGCACTTTGGGTGAATCGAGAATTAAACGGTTTATCGCCAAACAAAATACATCAGCATATTCTACAAGTATCACTTTATATATTCCAGTCGTCAAATCAGTAAATTTGTGCAATTTTTTACCTTTGCCGGGCGATTCAAAATCCAACCAGACTGTCCATCCATCTAGGAACAGCCCGATTATGGCGGGCTTCGTTCTCAATTCTGATTGGTCAGTCGAGACACGCCTCCGGTAAGAGAGGTCACGCACAGATCAGCTGTCGCAATTGACCAATCAGAATTGAGAACAAAGTCCGCCATAATCGGGCTGTTCCTAGATGGATGGACAGTCTGGTTGGATTTTGAATCGCCCGGCAAAGGTAAAAAATTGCACAAATTTACTAATTTGACGATGGGAATATATAAAGTGATACTTGTAGAATATGCTGATGTATTTTGTTTGGCGGTAAACCGTTTATTTCTCGATTCACCCGAAGTCCGTTTCACACCTTGATGTTGATTTATATAAAGCATGGGGTTATATATAGAGACCCCATAATTCGACACGTCACCGTAATACCACCGTCCACACCCCCCAAAACCCTTGTTTTGCGGGCCTGTGGTTCATACGGCCCCTAGCCCCGGGTTAAGCGGAATTAGACACAAGTTACGAAACGTAGCGCCATAGATCTTGCACGCTACGTTCGTATTTTGCTATCAGCATGCGATATGTATCGCCAAATTTGAGAAATCCTTTTTAGTGGAGGCGCTTGGTGGAATAGCCCTGTTTTATAAGTTTCTGCAACAATGTTTTGTGACGTTGATTAAAATCATCACATTTAACACAGGATCTAGCAAATGCTACTAAGCGAGATATGTATACGCAATATGCAGGTCCCACTGGAATATTACTATCCAGAAAGGGATAGTTTACGATGTCGAAATTGTAATCATCTCTTTTGTCATAAAGTCGACGAGAGAGAATGCCCGCTTCATTTTTATAGAGATAGAGATATAAATATGATGTGCCTACAGAGCTATTTGTAGTTTCCTTCATATCCAGTGAAGGTGGATATATATCCTTCACTGCGTCATTTATATAGCGAGAACATCGTCCATATAGCGTTTGGTGAATGAGAAGGAACGGGCTTTGAATGGATCGGTTTTTGAAGGCGCCTGCATATAGTCGTATTCATAAGAGAACAGATACAGGTCAGCCAACAGGGGTGCACAATTAGTACCCATTGGAATACCTATATGCTGCTGATATATTGTGTTGCCAAATTTCACATAGATATTTTTAATGAGAAATTCAAGCAACTCTATAAACAAAGAAACATCCCATGAATGATATCTATTGTATGTAGTCGAGCTGAAGAATGCTTTATGGCTTCCGACATTAATATATCTACGATCAGTTTTCTTGAACACTGATACTATGAACTTATACGGTCAATAAGATCCTGATGAGGGATTGTAGTATAAAGAGTCGAGAAATCCCATGTGGATACATGTCTGTACGGTATGGGACCTTTAGCATCAAGTTCTTTCGTAAGACATTTTGAGTTTTTCAATATACACATACATTCAACGCCCGAGTTCTTAGAAATAGTGGCGCAATACCTTTCCCAAAATGCTTTTACCTCCTGAAGGGCCCTCGTCAATAGGATTGAAAGAAGCTTGGTGGTGCAGCTTCTAGAACCAGCTATGAATCTAGCTTTGTATGGTGATTTATGCATTTTGGGAGTCCAGTATAGTTTTGGTATGTCGTTATGATTGGTTGGAAGACAAACACCTCTTTGTTATATGGAATATGGAATAGGTCTTTGGATTATGGACGCGGATATTCTCTAATGGACGACGGCTGAATTAAGAATGACGGACCAGACGCTTGTAATTCAGGATATTTAAGACAACCCACACTCATCACTGATAGAGCGTAATTTCTATTGTGATCATAAATGAAACATCCTAAAACCGGCTTTTCTTGAAGATCAAGTGCTTGGATAAAGGCCTGGACATACTTTACCTTGAGTCCCAAAAGAACGAAGTTGTTTCGGGTGCACAAAACTCCATTGCATTTTCTAATGTAGTCAATGAGTTTGACTGGATCATACACATGTTTGATGGCTATAGTTGTGCTTGCGAATGGTTGTACTTGTTGAACTTTACTTGAACACCACGCAAATATGTGACTGCAAACTTTGGCATAGCGAGCGATGAAGACCTAAAACATTCCTAGTGAAGGGACTTTTATACAGAGAGCCGAGAAGAATACACCCGAATACCGACCAGAAGATAGTCCTACTTGCACTAGTACAGTACGTCAAAGCGAGAAATGGTTGAACATACAGTACTCACTGATTGGCTGGACCTCACCAAAAGCAAGGTCGTTGAAACAATGCGTCATATTTACAGAAGTATCCTTAAACAAGCCAGGCAAGTACTGAGAAACGTCGAGAAGTTTGAGCAAATCCCCAGAGTACTTTCGTCATAGTCACAGCGGACAAAGCCTCAAATAATATAATATTCACATGTAAATATTACTATTACCAGGTGTTGGCATAAGCACACCATCATCGAATAAAGCTACATAGTACTCTCAATCTGCATTTATTGTGGAAATTAATTTATCCTGCCAGGCCGAGGGGGGCATCCCCCCCACCCTACCAAACGTCCCTTACCAAAAAATCCTATAGGATTCCTATAAGAAATTGTCCTATAGGATCCCATAAGATTTTGCCTATAGGACAGTCCTATAGGATTGTCCTATAGGACAGTCCTATAGGATCTTATAGGACAATCCTATAGAACTGTCCTACAGGCAAAATCCTATAGGACATTTTCCTGTAGGAATCCCATAGGACTGTCCTATTGGATCCTATAAGACTGTCCTATTGAATCCTATAGGACTGTCCTGTAGCATCATTTATGAAGTTTCATCGATATTCCATAGCTATTTTCGGGGTGCTCTTTTGAAAATGATCTTGACCTTTAATTGTGGAGTTCACTAAATAAATTGGATCGGGTCAACTCGCTGCTGGTCCCGGATATAACTGAAGTCATGGCATATACACAGCGTTCTTGAGTTTTAAAAGGAATAACCTCTTACAGTAACTACATGGAACATCATTGTATGCTCTCTAAACAGTACTGATCAGATAATTACTGTGTACTGGACAGAAACTGATCAGTAATGTTCAGATAACACACAGGTACTATAAGACATGTTACCCATGAAGAAATTTAACAGAAGATGATCTGTACAAAATACAGACATTTTATTGTATACACAATAACTCAGGATACACATAAATATAGACGATATATACATATTTACAATGATATAATATCAGTGTTGTGACTGGGGAATAATGTGGGGAGTCTCTCAGTGCTCCTCCTTCCGTCTGTAGCACTTCTGCTCACCATTCAACTTGGCCTTCATAGCATCCTTGATGATCTTATCCTTGCCAAGAAACTTCTTTTGGCAGTACTATGGCGAAAGAGGTAGAAGAAAATATATAATTAGCACATGACTTAATGACACTTAGAAGTAGGACTGTAGGGCAGAAAAGAAATGCATTAAACTCGCCAATGGCTTGGAACTCCAATTTAAATATTCAGTCAAATAGGCAGCTGCAAGTTTGTGGGTAACCAAGTTCAATACTTAGGCAAATTTACTTTGGCTAGCTTATTTAAATATTACAGCATATTATTATAGCGGGGCAATTTAATTCGAATATCTGGTCTTATGAGACACTAAATGCTCAAAATGTTTTTTGTCACAGTACATAAATCTGATAAAAGAATCTATAAGGAATCCGAGATATTTTCGAAGATAAGAACAATTACCTTGTATAGCAGTTATCTTGTCCTGATCAATGGGTGGTTTCACCTCGGCATCAGGTCTGGCATTTGACACCAGTCAGCGTGTGGGTTGCCATCTCAGCTCTTGTGAATAAAGCGGACATTAGATCCATGGTCATTTTTCGGGGATCACTCCGGTTAATGTGCTATACAACTGGCCTTGACAGATATACATTACCAGACACTACCGCCTGAAAGATAATAAAAGAAACTGTTGTAATATTTTGCATGAATATAAATAGCATCAACTATATGTTTCCATAGGTTACCAAAATGATCAGTCAGCTTTAGACATGTTAGAAGACCCTTTGAGTATTTAAACTCACTATAAAATTGTTCTTCAGGTATCTCTGTTTTAAACCTATTGTCTTGATGGGATTTTCCAGTTTATCTTTATCTGTATATATCATTACATATCGATCCTCTGGTAGAAAGGCCTTCGCCTAAGAGTTTGTAATCGAGGATAGATAAAGCCTTTTATTATTATGAACGATAAAAAAACATGACTTACAAGGTCAACATCTGAATCGTTGGTAAGCTGTGAGATGGCGGAAACTAGAAATTACTGTCCCAGGGTTCCTGGTGTTGGAACAACCAATGGAGATGGAGCTGGTGACTCGGTTGTCGGCAGAGAGAAGACTCGTACTTCTGGTACAAGTGGCGCAGCATGTACCATCGGTGAGGGATGTCTCGCTGGGGTAGTTGTCTCCTGAGCACAATTGCACTAACAGCTTTGCTTTACTTCCTGTACAAGTTGTGTCAAGTCCAAAACCATTCTTGGAAGATCTAATGAGAAAAAAAGAACAATAGAAATATCGACACGCCGTAAATAAAACAATCCATACTAAAATTCAAAACAGTTCAATACTTCATTTGCAGATCTGCGGATAAATATTAATAAAAAAAAGACCCTCAAGATGATTGATGTGTGAGACATTTGCAATTTAAAGAAGGGCAATAAATAGACAATTAAAATATAGCCTGTTATCATGGTTATGGTGATAGGAAATCTAATCATAATTTATCCTCCTTTTCCTGGTCACATTTTTATCATAGCAAATATTGGTTATGCCAACATCGTATTTGCTATCAATATATTTTAATACATATTCCTTTGCGATTTCATCAGAACTTTGGTATGGAAATATTCTCAAATCTTCTGGAAATATAAGCAGGAAACAATAAACATTTCAAAACAACAAGTGAGGATGTCAACTGATTTATTGAGAGCTAACATTCCCCCCCCCCCCCCAACTTCCTAGCAAGTTAAATCCTACTGTTTGTCATAAACAGGAAATACACAAGCAGTGGTGTGATAATATCTCACCCTCTGGGGGATTTCCTCCAGGGCTGCATGGCCAATCTTCACATGAGGTCCCCAAGCCTGGGCTTTTCTAGCTGACAATGCAACAATGGCAAGTCACACTGCCTTGATGAACCTGCTGGGTAGATCTGAAAAAGATATTGAGACAGATCGAGTTATGGATATTTCTTTGTGAATTCCAGGCTAAATGAGTCATTAATTTTGACTGCAAATATAAGGTGAAATGCTGCAGTAGTTACTGAGAAGAATATCAATTGTTTAATATGTCAAGTATATCAAGAAAAACTTGTTGATAGTGAAAGCTCATAGAGGGTCCAGATTACAACATTCTGAGTTTAACTAGAAATTAGAATTGTTTTGCTAATTAAGTTATGACATTATAATTATATTTATAACTTACTTACCATCACTACATGTAGCTTCACTCATCACCATCTGCAATACAGTTCTTCAAACCTCAATAGTTCCAGCTTAACATGAACAAATCAACTTGCTTTTTGCACTCTATCCTGCAGTTGTTCTGTTCTCATATGACAGCATGGTGGCCCCACCAGCCAATTAAAATATACCGGTACAGGGGAGATAACTCTCCTCAAATTGTTGGATTAATACCAGCAAGCCAATTGCTAATGTAATAGACTACCAGGAAAATAAAATAATATTATCTGTATATAATTGGTGATAATGAAGAGGGTAGAGTATTCATTAATGTCCATTTTTTCTTGAAAATCATGTCCAATTTTATTATAAAATCTTTGGATTGGACTGATTATTAATTAATTATTTATTAAAAATTAAAGTGTAAAGTGCTAATTTATAACATAACTCCCCCAGTGACGTCATTGTATCTAACAAAATGGGGAGGTATATTGATTAACACACAATTATATGGGGGAAAACTTAGGATATTTCAGCCCCGATTTTAACACATAATGTGAACATATGTACTATATTTCCGTTGATAGGACAGCCGGTATATAACTTTTTGCTCGTTCAGGGTAATCCGTTAAAGATCATATTGCACTGTGGGGGAGTTTGGTTCGCTGGGAAAAGTCATAACATGACGGGCGGAAGTCTTAACGGTATCGTTAAACAATGGTAGCATTAACTATTTGAAACAGCATGAGCAGAAATGGTATTTCAGACCAGTTTAATGCAGTACCATACCGGTAGAATAAGCCCACTTTATCTTTGATCGGGAAATTAACGCATTAGACAATGTGGAAGACTACCCCCTGTTTTCCAACATTCAACTCTTGTAAATTATTTATTTATATTCGCTGCAAACGCAGGCTTATTTATGCCTCCTCTGTCGTCCACTGAAACCCCAAATTCTTTGTTGCGATACAAACGCATTGTATCAAGCTGTTTCTCTTTTGGAAATGCTATAAAACCAGAGGAGATGAAGAAAAAAAGTACTAGTATTTATGTTTCCTCATTGTTATTGTTATTCATTATTTAATTATTTATTTTAATATCTAGCGCTGCAAAAGATCTTAAATTAACGAAGAAATGTACCGTGAAATTTAAATAAAACATTGAGTTGATGGGCCGCGAAATCCGTATGGGAAGCGGCAGTTAAACTACAATTTCAATCAATCAAAAAGTACATTTCTACATCTG
>JAVTVY010053970.1:0-31655 GCA_036873755.1 Hanleya hanleyi
AGTATCTATTGATATATTAAACAGACATCTATTTATGTGGTTTGTGAGCGTACTATATTTCGATGTTGAATATGGAAACATTATGCATGGCTACGAGCGCTCCACGTGTGAAGTGTTAGTCCTGATTTGTATGTGTTTTACCAGAATGTCAAATGGGGGCATAAGGTCTGATACTTTTCAATATCGATGCGTGCTTATGCGAACAAAAGTGAAAGTTAATCTACATACATTATGTTCGATTTATTTTGTTTTGGTGCATTTTGACGGTATATTTTCTGTTTGTTTTGAATGAACATTAAACCGTTGCTCGATCTGGAGCTCAGTTCCCACTCTCATGTTTTTGATTGCATGGGTCTCTCCATTTTTCATAACTGGATGTAAAACTCCATAAAGTTCAGTCTTGTTCAATCTATGAACGGCTCTCCCAGAAAGTGTCGAATTTACGCATGCAAACGCTGTGTTGTGGTGCATTATGATAGTAGGATTACGGCACTTGTATCACATGTGTTATTCTCTGCGAAAAATCATCAAAACTATAATCCGGTGTTTAGCCCCTCAACCCATCCCACCCTCTCCCCCGGCTCCGCCGTGCCTGAATAGGTGTTAGTAAAATCCGTCTGCATTTCACATTTTTTCGCTTGGCTGTTTAGGAGTGGACTACGGCTACCTATACAATTATCAGCATGTCTGACCCATTTTTAATTCTTTGAAGTGAGCCGCCATACCGCTCGAGCCAACGCTACAAGCTCCTCAATTATCTGTAATGGAGGGTGGCGAGCAAAACAATTTTGGCGATATTATCGGACCAACACAGAGAAGCCATGTGAATTGGCAGGTTTGGGCATAGAGTCATAGGGTTGCCTTTTAGTCGGCAGACGTCATCAACTTTTCCCACCTCTATAGCCTACATATCTCTCCAATTTATCCAAAGTTTATTACTTCAATGGCATTATCAGACTTCATACTGCATATCTAAACGCTGTTTTGAGGGCAGTTGTCAGTTAACAAAATAAAAGCTGCAGAAGTAAGACGGAATTTCATTGGTGGATTAAGTCGTTATAACGACTTAATAAGTCGTTCTAACGACTTAATGCTGCAATTTCTTTGGTCAATTAAGTCGTTATAACGACATAATAAAAAAAAAAAAAAAAAAATAGGGGCTGAAAAAAATAATTTCCATGTCCCTTTTACGGCTCCGTAGTAACGTTATGCAACAATCGGATTAACGTTTCCACTAGAGCCTCGTACTGTGACGTTAAGCAACAATCGGATTTTCATTACAACGTCGTACTCTCTAAAACAACTTGAGTGAACTGTTCCACTTAAGTTTGAGTGAAATGTACCTGTTCACTCAAACTTGAGTTACTTTTCACTCAACTTGAGTTACTTTTCACTCAACTTGAGTTAAATCCACTCAAGTTCACTCAACTTGAGTGGGATGAATTTCCACTCTTATGCTTGAGTGAATGTCACTCAAGTTGAGTGCATTTAACTCAAGTTGAGTGAAAAGTAACTCAAGTTGAGTGAAAAGTAACTCAAGTTGAGTGAAAATCTCACTCAAGTTTTGAGTGGGATGAATTTTCACTCTTACTTGAGTGAAATTTCATTCAACTTTTTTAAGAGAGTACTGTGTACACTGCTTGAGCAATTTGAATTTTACACCCACCCCCCCTCCGTTCACACACATTCAGTTGGTGTTTCCTCTTCAAGTATAGCACCGGTACCACAATCCACTAGGGATGATGGAACATACAATTCCATTTGGTATAGATTGAAGATTTGTATTCAAAACAAAATTCAGGATTCTAATCAAGTTATCAATTTCAAAATTTAATTTCAAAATTTTAAAAGTTTAAAATTCGTTGCTGGAGGGGACTGCAAAGTTGAGCTTTATTTCGGAATACTCCTCCAATAAGTATACCAAATATCTTGGAATATGGAATTTCAAACAGTTCTATAGAATCGCACTTGTATAATATTCGAATCCTATATGATTTTGAGAAGTCCTATCCTATAGGATTTGTTTTTATAAGAATTAGATTGAATGGTAAGCTCGTTCGATTTTCACATCACAATTTGGGTGGTTTAGTTAGTCCGATTTTTCACATCTTAACTCGGATGGTTAAGTTAGTCAGATTATCACATCGCAACTTGAATGGTTAAGTTAGTCAAATTATCACATAGCAACTTGGATGGTTAAGTTATTTAGATTATCACGTCGCAACTTGGATGGTTAAGCTCGTCAGATTATCACATCGCAACTTGGATGATCAAGTTAGTCTTATTATCACATCACAACTTGGATGGTTAAGTTAGTCAGATTATCACATCACAACTTGGATGGTTAAGTTAGATTATCACAAGTAGCAGTGTCTACGGAAAAAAGGTAACCTTTTGCCGGGGGAGGTAACTCTTGCATCCGACAGGTGGCGTTGTAGTGGCGGCTATGGATTGCATCAGCATTGGCTGTGTACCAAGTGTTGACCACTATAGTTCCGGCAACCTTTGACCTTGTATTCCTCCGCGGTGATGCGGTCATGTCTGGCGCCCGTGATGCGGTCGCGGAAAAAAGCTTCCGCGGAGAAGAAGTAGTCCCCAGAATTCAGATACGCTGCATGGTCCGATTGGGTCGTGTGAGGTATCAATGTGAAGCATTCGTGAAGGGGCATCTGATGGGCTGGGTGTGGGGTTGAAATGGCGTCATTCTGCGCATGCGCGGCGGACCAAGGGTATGGAAATACACGTTTTGGGGTCTAGGGGAGCCGCTAATGGACCAATTGCGTCATATGAGGCATCAATGTGAAGCCTATGTGAGGGGGCATTCGACGGGTGGGTGTGGGGTTGGAATATCGGCATTCTGCGCATGCGCAGTTGACCAAGGGTATGGAAATAGACGTTTTGGGATCTAGGGGAGCCACTATTGGGCCGATTGGGTCGAGTGAGGTATCAATGTGAAACCTATGTGAGGGGGCATCCGATGGGCTGGGTGTGGGGTTGAAATATGGGCATTCTGCGCATGCGCAGTAGACCAAGGGTATGGAAATAGACGTTTTCGGGTCTTTGTGGGCCCCTAATGGGCCGATGGAGTCGACTGAGGTATCACTGTGAAGCCTATGGGAGAGGGCATCCACCTGGACTAGTATCTCGGCCGTTGTCAACATTCTGCGCATGCGCAAACAGGGAATTGTGGGAAAAGGGTATGGAAATAGACGTTTTGGGGTCTGGATGGGCCACTGGTGGTCCTATGGAGTCGTATGAGGTATCCATGTGAAGCCTATGTGGAACTGACGTCATTCTGCCCATGCGCAGTAGACCAAGTGTATGGAAATATAGGTTTTGAGGTCGAGGTGGGCCACTATTGGTCCTATGGAGTCGTATGAGGTATCAATGTGAAGCATTCGTGAAGGAGCATCTGACTGGGTGGATGTGGGATAGGAATATCGTCATTCTGCGCATGCGCGGTGGACAAAGGTAATGGAAATAGACGTTTTGGGGTCTGGGTGGGCCACTAGTGGTCCTATGGAGTCGAGTGAGGTATCAATGTGAAGCCTATGTGAGGGGGCATTTGTCTGTACTAGTGCTTCGTCCGTGTTCAACATTCTGCGCATGCGCGGACAGGGAATTATGGGAAAAGTGCATTGGAATGAACCTTTTAGGATCTAGGGGAGCCCCTAATGGGCCGATGGAGCCGTATGAGGTATCAATGTGAAACCTATGTGAGGGGGCATCCGCCTGGACTAGTGTCTCGGCCGTTGTCTACATTCTGCGCATGCGCAAACAGGGAATTGTGAGCAACGCCGCCAACGCCAAGCTCAACGCTTCAACGCCCTGGTGAATTAGCCCAAAAGCTCTGATTTTCATGGAATTGTCACTAATTCATTGGAAATGCAGTGACGCCCGTCAACGTCCGCCTTAACGCCCTAGCATAACCCCTTGACGCCATGATATAGACAGATGAGAGAACAACAACAACAAGGATGAGAGAACAACAACAACAACAATTTTTTTTTCATATAGTTTATTTTCCCCTCCATCATAACATACCGACGCTGGGGGACCCGCGTTGGGTATGTTTACAATTCAAGAATACTCTTGTCCAATCAGAGACCGCAATTTGGTCCTGCCATATTCGTTCTTGCCCGTTAGATGTATTCTTGGCTGCACTTGTCCAATCAGAAGCCGTCCTTATGAAAGTCCCATCTTCGGCCCTGTTCGCTCTCATCCGTTAGTTCTAATCGTCGTCGGTCAGGCCTGGATATCCGTCGGGCAGCATATCCTGAAACAGTTGTTTGCGCATTCTAAGCGCATTTTCCCGGGCCTCGGTGGGTGGTAACCACATAGCCTCTTCCAAGCGACGCTTGGTCTTCATGATGGACCTGTGCGTGGGGTCGCCTTTCATTTCAAGCGGTAGTAAGGTATACGTTTCATAGATCGCCATGGCTGTTTTCCTGATGCGGGGCCGCATTTCGGTGTACGCCTGTTGTAAGTTATCCTGTCCTGCGTCCTCGATCGCTTCAGCGTGAGTATTGATAGCTGCTGTCACAATACGATCCCAGAAGGTAGGTTCTGCCTCACTTTCCTGGGATGTAGGCTGACTATCTGAGGTCAAGCTCTCCATATCAGTAGATAGACTGTCAGCAATCTTGGATTCGGTATCAGTCGATACACTCTCATCTATCTCTGTATCAGCATCCGATTCAACGGACTCCTCGGCGTCTTCAATCCCATGTATATTTTTCTGGTGTCGCATCATATCGTAATGTCTGGTGAACGTGCGTTCACACTCAGAACAAGTATAAGCCATATTGACGGTTGAACGTCGACTGTGCGTGTTTTGGGAAAACACTCGCTTTCATAGACAGTAACGCTTGCCAACGCCCACTGTTACGCCGTAACGCCCTATATGTGCGCCTTAGCGCTCGTCTCAACGCTTTAACACAGTTCCTTAACGCTTTAACGTCGTTTAATGATGCGTTCAAACAAATGTTGCTTTTGTGCTATTGCTCTGACATACGCCGCTTTCCAGTTCATGCCCGAGGTTTTCAACATCGACGCTGTTCTTTCGATTTCCATATGGACTGGGTCCTTGTCCAACAATTTTATATGGGTCACGAGGTCGATATACTGCTGACGTAAAGCCCGTCGTAGTCTGGGTGCTAATCTGTTATGGGCTAAAATTGCGGCTTCTTTTTTCGAATATCCTTTGTGTTGAAACTTGTTTTCTGTGGCCCTCAACGTCTCGCCCATCTCGGCGTCCATACTTTCTTTGAACAAATCCTTCCATAGCCTCGAGTTCACATTATGTTCATTCCCTTGCACGGGTACGGGTACGGGTTGGGCCTTCACGGTTGGGTGATATTCCGGGACTGCTGGTATGAAGCGTACCCGCTGTATGGGGGTGGGTTGCTGCTGCTGCTCTGCCAGGAGTGGACTCGGCGGATGGTGTAGGGGTATATGACGTTGCGGTGATTCCTCGCCGGGTAACAGATGGGTCGTCAGCCGACAATCTTCGGGGTATGGGCTTTTAAATCTACGAACAGGTAGCCGTACGGACGATTTGTCGCCCCTTGAAACGCCTGCATGAAATGGTCGATGTTCTGAGGATAAATTCGACTACCAAACACACGGATTTGTGCTCTGTCAATGGGATTGGAGAACACAACGTATTGGCAGTTCAAGGCAATATCTCTGGACGCCTTCCCCTGAGGAAAGAGATTCTGGGTCAAATAGATGACGGACAGATTCTGATGATGGGACCCTTTAGTAAACAAGTCGGCGACGTGTGAATTGTCCTTGGCCGCACTCATCAGATCATCTAGCACTACCACGTTGGTCTGCTCGGGGTCAAAGTAATACGGTTCGTTTATGTCGTGGGGAATTCCTGGGACGAAGCTCACATTCTGTAACCTTGTCGTTTCGTAGGCCGTCTGCCATTGGCTATAACACCAAACAACACGTGTCGGAGCTGGGGTTACCACACCTGCCTCTAAGAACTTCATCACCCAGGGCGTCTTTCCACATGCCGTAGGGCCGCTCACCGTCATCGTATAGGGATGCTCTACTGCTCTTGTTGGACCTATAGCGGGACTCGGCTGTGTCTCTTGGTTGTGTTTGCGTTGAATGTGCCTGAGCATACTATCGCGACGAGAGAAAGGTTCTCTGACAGAACGTACACGTACACGACATGTTCATCAGTCGACCAATACATATGGACTGATGATGGACACATGTTCATTCCTATATTTACAGACTCTATCACCACCACACACACCACCACCAACTCCACCAACACCACCGCCACATGCCACCAACACCACCACCAACGCCACCACCGGGCGTTGACGGGCGTCAACGCCCGGTGGTGGTGGTAACCCCCGTGTGGCAGAGCTCTTGGATCGGAGCTCTCGGAGCTCAAAGCTTGTGGAGCTCAGAGCTCGGAAATGACGTCATCGCAGGCATGCGCGTGTACCTGTGCTGCACCCTGTACCCTATAGCCCGTAGGGAATAGGGTACACCAGGGTGCGGGTGCAGCACAGGTACACGCGCATGCTTGCGATGACGTCATTTCCAAGCTCTGAGCTCCACAAGTTTTGAGCTCCGAGAGCTCCGATCCAAGAGCTCTGCCACACGGGGGCTACCATCACCACCGGGCGTTGACGCCCGTCAACGCCCGGTGGTGGCGTTGGTGGTGATGTTGGTGGCGTGTGGCGGTGGTGTTGGTGGAGTTGGTGGAGTTGGTGGTGGTGTGTGTGGTGGTGGTAGAGTCTGTAAATATAGGAATGAACATGTGTCTATCACCAGTCCATATGTATTGGTCGACTGATGAACATGTCGTGTACGTGTACGTTCTGTCAGAGAACCTTCTCTCGTCGCGATAGTATGCTCAGGCACATTCAACGCAAACACAACCAACAGACACAGCCGAGTCCCACTATAGGTCCAACAAGAGCAGTAGAGCATCCCTATACGATGAAGGTGAACGGCCCTACGGCATGTGGAAAGACGCCCTGGGTGATGAAGTTCTTAGAGGCAGGTGTGCCAACCCCAGCTCCGACACGTGTTGTTTGGTGTTATAGCCAATGGCAGACGCCTACGAAACTACACGGTTACAGAATGTGAGCTTCATCCCAGGGATTACCCACGACATAAACGAACCGTATTACTTTGACCCCGAGCAGACCAACGTGGTAGTGCTAGATGATCTGATGAGTGCGGCCAAGGACAATTCACACGTCGCCGACTTGTTTACTAAAGGATCCCATCATCGGAATCTGTCCGTCATCTATTTGACCCAGCATCTTTTTCCTCAAGGGAAGGCGTCCAGAGATATTGCCTTGAACTGCGAATACTTTGTGTTGTTCTCCAATCCCATTGACAGAGCACAAATCCGTGTGTTTGGTAGTCGAATTTATCCTCAGAACATCGACCGTTTCATGCAGGCGTTTCAAGGGGCGACAAGTCGTCCGTACGGCTACCTGTTCGTAGATTTAAAAGCCCATACCCCCGAAGATTGTCGGCTGACGACCCATCTGTTACCCGGCGAGGAATCACCGCAACGTCATATACCCCTACACCATCCGCCGAGTCCACTCCTGGCAGAGCAGCAGCAGCAACCCACCCCCATACAGCGGGTGCGCTTCATACCAGCAGTCCCGGAATATCACCCAACCGTGAAGGCCCAACCCGTACCCGTACCCGTGCAAGGGAATGAGCATAATGTGAACTCGAGGCTATGGAAGGATTTGTTCAAAGAAAATATGGACGCCGAGATGGGCGAGACGTTGAGGGCCACAGAAAACAAGTTTCAACACAAAGGATATTCGAAAAAAGAAGCCGCAATTTTAGCCCATATCAGATTGGCACCCAGACTACGACGGGCTTTACGTCAGCTGTATATCGACCTCGTGACCCATATAAAATTGTTGGACAAGGACCCAGTCCATATGGAAATCGAAAGAACAGCGTCGATGCTGAAAACCTCGGGCATGAACTGGAAAGCGACGTATGTCAGAGCAATAGCACAAAAGCAACATTTGTTTGAACGCATCAGTAAACGACGTTAAAGCGTTAAGAAACTGTGTTAAAGCGTTGAGACGAGCGTTAAGGCGTACATATAGGGCGTTAAGGCGTAACAGTGGGCGTTGGCGGGCGTTACTGTCTATGAAAGCGAGTGTTTTCCCAAAACACGCACAGTCGACGTTCAACCGTCAATATGGCTTATACTTGTTCTGAGTGTGAACGCACGTTCACCAGACATTACGATATGATGCGACACCAGAAAAATATACATGGGATTGAAGACGCCGAGGAGTCCGTTGAATCGGATGCTGATACAGAGATCGATGAGAGTGTATCGACTGAAACCGAATCCAAGATTGCTGACAGTCTATCTACTGATATGGAGAGCTTGACCTCAGATAGTCAGCCTACATCCCAGGAAAGTGAGGCAGAACCTACCTTCTGGGCTCGTATTGTGACAGCAGCTATCAATACTCACGCTGAAGCGATCGAGGACGCAGGACAGGATAACTTACAACAGGCGTACACCGAAATGCGGCCCCGCATCAGGAAAACAGCCATGGCGATCTATGAAACGTATACCTTACTACCGCTTGAAATGAAAGGCGACCCCACGCACAGGTCCATCATGAAGATCAAGCGTCGCTTGGAAGAGGCTATGTGGTTACCACCCACCGAGGCCCGACGAATATCCAGGCCTGACCGACGACGATTAGTACAAACGGATGAGAGCGAACAGGGCCGAAGATGGGACTTTCTTAAGGACGGCTTCTGATTGGACAAGTGCAGCCGAGAATACATCTAACGGGCAAGAACGAATATAGCAGGACCAAATGGCGGTCTCTGATTGGACAAGAGTATTCTTGAACTGTAAACATACCCAACGCGGCTCCCCCAGCGTCGGTATGTTATGATGGAGGGGAAAATAAACTATATGAAAAAAAACTTGTTGTTGTTGTTGTTCTCGCATCCTTGTTGTTGTTGTTCTCTCATCTGTCTATATCATGGCGTCAAGGGGTTATGCTAGGGCATTAAGGCGGACGTTGACGGGCGTCAATGCATTTCCAATGAATTAGTGACAATTCCATGAAAATCAGAGCTTTTGGGCTAATTCACCAGGGCGTTGAAGCGTTGAGCTTGGCGTTGGCGGCGTTGCTCACAATTCCCTGTTTGCGCATGCGCAGAATGTAGACAACGGCCGAGACACTAGTCCAGGCGGATGCCCCCTCACATAGGTTTCACATTGATACCTCATACGGCTCCATCGGCCCATTAGGGGCTCCCCTAGATCCTAAAAGGTTCATTCCAATGCACTTTTCCCACAATTCCCTGTCTGCGCATGCGCAGAATGTTGAACACGGACGAAGCACTAGTACAGGCAAATGCCCCCTCACATAGGCTTCACATTGATACCTCACTCGACTCCATAGGACCACTAGTGGCCCACCCAGACCCCAAAACGTCTATTTCCATTACCTTTGTCCACCGCGCATGCGCAGAATGACGATATTCCTATCCCACATCCACCCAGTCAGATGCTCCTTCACGAATGCTTCACATTGATACCTCATACGACTCCATAGGACCAATAGTGGCCCACCTCGACCTCAAAACCTATATTTCCATACACTTGGTCTACTGCGCATGGGCAGAATGACGTCAGTTCCACATAGGCTTCACATGGATACCTCATACGACTCCATAGGACCACCAGTGGCCCATCCAGACCCCAAAACGTCTATTTCCATACCCTTTTCCCACAATTCCCTGTTTGCGCATGCGCAGAATGTTGACAACGGCCGAGATACTAGTCCAGGTGGATGCCCTCTCCCATAGGCCTCACAGTGATACCTCACTCGACTCCATCGGCCCATTAGGGGCCCACAAAGACCCGAAAACGTCTATTTCCATACCCTTGGTCTACTGCGCATGCGCAGAATGCCCATATTTCAACCCCACACCCAGCCCATCGGATGCCCCCTCACATAGGTTTCACATTGATACCTCACTCGACCCAATCGGCCCAATAGTGGCTCCCCTAGATCCCAAAACGTCTATTTCCATACCCTTGGCCAACTGCGCATGCGCAGAATGCCGATATTCCAACCCCACACCCACCCGTCGAATGCCCCCTCACATAGGCTTCACATTGATGCCTCATATGACGCAATTGGTCCATTAGCGGCTCCCCTAGACCCCAAAACGTGTATTTCCATACCCTTGGTCCGCCGCGCATGCGCAGAATGACGCCATTTCAACCCCACACCCAGCCCATCAGATGCCCCTTCACGAATGCTTCACATTGATACCTCACACGACCCAATCGGACCATGCAGCGTATCTGAATTCTGGGGACTACTTTTTCTCCGCGGAAGCTTTTTTCCGCGACCGCATCACCGCCAGATATGACCGCATCACCGCGGAGGAATACAAGGTCAAAGGTTGCCGGAACTATAGTGGTCAACACTTGGCACACAGCCAATGCTGATGCAATCCATAACCGCCACTACAACGCCACCTGTCGGATGCAAGAGTTACCTCCCCCGGCAAAAGGTTACCTTTTTTCCGTAGACACTACTACTATCACATCGCAACTTGGATGGTTAAGCTCGTCAGATTATCGCATCACAACTTGGATGGTTAAGTTAGTCAGATTATCACATTGCAACTTGGATGGTTAAGCTCGTCAGATTATCACATCGCAACTTGGATGGTTAAGTTGGTCAGATTATCACATCACAACTTGGATGGTTAAGCTCGTCAGATTATCACATCACAACTTGGATGGTTAAGTTGGTCAGATTATCACATCACAACTTGGATGGTTAAGCTCGTCAGATTATCACATCGCAACTTGGATGGTTAAGTTGGTCAGATTATCACATCACAACTTGGATGGTTAAGCTCGTCAGATTTTCAAACATCATAACCTGGATGATATCTCCAGTCTTGTTTCTTTTTCATGTTAAGCATGTTTGAAATTGATGCTAATAGTGTCGAAAGGAAAAGGTCTATCGATTATTGTCTTGCAATTTCTTTGGTGGACGATGACTGAATACTAAATGGCGTCTAGACACCAGCGTGGTTAACTCCATTCCAGGTTTTTTAAAATCTGGTGATGAAATATGATTTCAGAGTGCATGTTATCCGTAAAAAGACAAAATAGATGGTACATGCAATAACAGTGTTGTTTTACCATTATAGACAGTGATAGCCGATAACGCGCAATGTCGACGCAATGCTACGGTATCAAGCTCTTATCCTTACCTGTGCTTGACAAGCGACGAGACGGATATGTCACCATAGTAACGTGAAGTATATTTGTGTTCACCATCTGAGATCCCATGCTCACGTCACCTATAATGTGTTCAGTAAAGTATCAGTCTTTAAGATAATTATAGCTCAATATAATGGGGCCTACGTCAACTAAGTCATCTTACCAGCCTCTCATAGAATGGGGGTTACGTAGCATACATAGCAGCATTGTACTTGGTTCTACTGTTTTTCACCCATCTAGGACTTTTTTATTGTCATAGTCACAACTCGTCTCCTTGTGGAAATAAAATGCGGGAGAAGAAGAAAAGAATATGTAGTCTTTACCCCGTTTACCAATTACTGGTCACAAATTGCATGTCCACAGCCAGACAGCTGATAGACAGCCGATTGCCCTCTTACGGCGTCTTCCCGCGTCAACTTGTAACCACCAGGGTCATCTATACATGGTTGAAGCGTGCGTATCCATTTTCAGCCTACTTTCGGCAGCTATAAGAGGGAATCTCCGGAAATCAACACCACGTGATGTCGTCAGTCAATCAGTAAAGTCTACCCACGTGATCCCAACGTAACTCGCCATTTTCGAGTCATGTGCTGTCACAGTTGTTCAAAATTAGGGGCCTAAAGATCTACAACACCCCTTGAATGGTACGGAAGTTATTCATATCTGTATCTTTTGTAAGCCCAAAAAACTTTAATATGTTTCAGAAGTGGTATGAAAAGCCTGCAATTTATCAGATTTCTCGAGTCTGTTCTCTGTCGGATGAATACCGAACAGTATACGGTAAAGTATCGGATATCGCTCCGCGATAATGGAGACACACGACCCGTAAGCCATCTTATGGATGGAGATGGCGAAATGTACGCAAATGTTCCTGCGTACATGGAAATTGGCTTCTGCACATGCACAGTCGTCCTAGAGTGCGTCACGGAAAGTTATCATCTCCGAAAATGTAGTCTTTACTCCGTTCATCAATTATTGTTCAAGAAGTTTTATGTCGACAGCTACTTCTGACAGACAGCTGATGCCCCCCTTCCTCCTCTACTGCGACTTCCTATATGTACATGAAAATTGGCCTCTGCGCATGCGCTTTCGTCCGGCTAAAAAGAGCCGCCAAAACTTTATCAATGCCTTCGGTCCTTTTAAAACAGCAAAATAGGTTCTTCATATACATGAGAATGTAGAACATGATCCCCATTAGGAAAACAGTCATCCATTGTTGCCTAAAACTCAGATTTTTTTCTGCAATTTTACTGGAAAGCTTATTTAAATGAGAGGGGCTGAGATATCCCGATAATGTTCTATCGACTGACTATCCCAGTTGAGTGCAGCGGCTTGTTAATTTGCATCTCATTGTCATGTAATAAATCATAAATTTATAGATTACGTTATTATTTGAACAGCTAATCAATAAAGCTCTCCATCAGCCTATAGTCTATTAGATTACATAGGTGAAGCCGCCGACATCAGACCATATAACAATGATCGGCTGTCATCATGCTTGATATCTCCCATACAACAGTCTCGCCTATTACTGATGCTATAGGAATCTCGGGGAATTAATTGAACGTGAACAAACCATTTTGATTGGGACAAGGTAAGTCTATTCAGACAACTAGATTTGTCAGTCTGACCGCACTTTCGACGACACCGTAGATACCAGATACCATGCTAGCTATATAGCACAGCTTTCATGCCCTCAGTTCGCTGAAGTTTGAAGAACGTACATTTTCCAACGTCCTGATAAATGGCTTTCGCAGGGAAGCTTGTTAAAAGTTTGATGTTATTCGTTCTTTTCGTGAGATGAGAACTAATATGAATAGATTCCAAAACAAGAATTTGATAAACGAAGATAGAAGACAAAAACGAATTTGAAGATACATGTGGCAAAAGTTGTTTGTGCAAATAAACTTAATTGAATTGTTGAAGTTAAGCAGGTCTGTATATGTATAATCATAATACATTGACATATTTTGGTAATATGGTAATCTCATTATAAATTTGAGCTTCTGGTAATATATATATCGTCTGAACGGACAGTTTCTGGAACTGTGTGGCGTTCCCGAAGTTGTCCGAAAGCGAACGGATACGAACGAACCATTCCAGTTTAGATCGCTCATCCTCGTCACTAGTCACGCTACAGTCTCATCCGAAGGCGGTGGGTTGTACTCCAGACCCAATCAAGGTTCTCTGAGTTTGGCCAGCCAGTGTTTGTGGAATCCTTCGAAAGTTTCAGCGAAATTTTACACCAATTCTCCATACAGATGACAGAGCTTACATACATGCGAAAGTGTCCCATGTGACAGGCAGTCCGAGCTGTCGGCTGCTGAGGTAGAATTTTCGCTTTTTTCTGGCAGCTTTCCGAGAAGCATGGAAAAATCTCAAGTCTGTAGTTGAACCCCATGATGTTCAAAAGAACACGATATTTCACTTTCGTTTTTCGCAAGGCTTGTTTTTTTGTCACTCGCCAAACGTTAGATTGACGAGCTTTTACCTGGGATATTAAAGTCATGTATTAAACCTGAAGAAAACCATCAATATTCCTGATGGAACATATAGCACCTAGAATGTATTAAACTTACATCGTCGGATGATTAAAGTGTTCACACTATCTCAAATCTGGTTAAAGTATTCTCAAATGCATGTGTCGTACACTATATAGTATCAAACTATCGTAACAGATTAAATTTTGGCGAGACTTTTCGTAATCTGTGTCAAATTCAAGAAATCTAGCAACAACTCTGTGGAACATGAACTCTATATTCCATCCCATCCTTGTATGAAACTCGCGGGGTATGACATTTTGGGGAGAATTGGCCCAACCCCTGCGAACTTTGCATCATGTCCACATAAACGCAAATTAGTATGATAACTTTTCTTTGCCTATTTCTGCATAATGCAATAAAAGCTGCCATTCAATATTATCTGTCTGTCCCTTATACAAGTAGTGTATAAGCAATTATTGCATTAAGCATTTCTTTTGCAATGATACTTCACGTCAATGACATACGGCCCTGCTTGCTACAAAATATCACATTATTCATATCGTTATGACATATGGACGGAAATCCCTCTGCATTGTGATTAAAAATGTATTGACATGTTTTCTGTAACCTTTTTTACCTTTGATTGATTCACTATTCAGCTCACAAGAGTACCGCATACAACCAGCACAGCACAGTCTATCGCGGGAGCAGTTACATCTATTGGGATCTCGCTGTAGGAAATGTATTGGAACCTCTAACTGCCTAAAATTTTGGACTTGTGTTGTTATATTTTAAGACAGACTGATATCCGACCTGTCTATGCGTGAGATCATTCGCAACTTACGGAAATATATTTGACCAAACATATCTCTCGATGGGCAGAAATTCCATATTGGATTCATTTTATGGAGACGCCAATGGAACTATACGAGAGGATGAGGTACGGTAATTACAGTTTGAATTCGCAATGATAAAAACGTACACTTTTATGACTCGGTACAAAAGCAATTTCCCCTAACAGAAGGTTACTTGAATTACACAGTGGTTCCGATAATCTGAAATATGTGGATAAGTGAAAGTGATTAGACGTTTCAGGCAGGCCTCAGCTCCTCAGTCGTAAGAGGCGACTAACTGAGGCATCCGTGGGGTTCACGGGTGTGGAAATAAAGAGGATCCCACCCGTGTGGTTTCCGGGTGTGAAAAGGAAAAGGACCCAACGTCGTGATATGACTGAAATATAGTTGAAAGAGACGTTAAATGTTATTCACTCACTCACTCACTCACTCCTTCTGATGATACATGCAGAAACACAGAAACCGGGTTCATGACTTCGCTTGAGAGGGAAGTTCCTTTTGGCATGAATAAGTAAAATGCAATCACAATGTCATTTTGGGAAGGCTTACTGATGAGATGGACCACTTGCTCAGTTTTGTGGAGCAGACAAATACGTTTATTTGATATTCCTAAATAATATTTGGCACACTAGTTCGCGGCACTCACCAGTCAGCCGTGGTCAATTTAAACGGCAGAAGAACAAATCAGGATATTTATGAAATTAGGGCATTCGCGGAGTTGGGCATTTAAAGTCATCATCAATTTTAAACCAGATGGCCTGAGATGGGCAAAGTCAGAGACATGAACGCTCAGTTAGTGGAACAAATACTAGAACATTTTTTCAACGGAAGCTTTGTCCAAATGACAAATGACAAACAATGTCCAAGATATTATCCCATTGCCGTCGGACTGAGATTGTTGAACCAGCTTTCACAGCTGACAGGCTCACATCATGACCATGTGCCAGTACGATCCCCAGGCCCTCAGAAAAAGAGATTTGGGTGGTTGGGGGTGGTTTTAGGGTGAAGTGTCGAATATGGGGTCTCAATGCATAATTCCATGCTTTATATCTTTACATAACCTCATGTTACTTCACCATAAAACCATTCCCACCCTCCCAAATCTCTTGTTTTGAAGGCCTGTACCAGTAGGATCTAATGATTCTGATCTTTTTTTTCTTCCCGCAAAGTCTTGTACACCACAAAGTAAGATCGCAAATAGATATTACTATCCAGTTGACCAGACTTACTGCTATTTCATTAAGATACTTTTCTTAATTTCCATAATTTCTTTGCAGGACACCGACATAAATATCCGAGCAAATTGACTGAAGGGACATCGTTGATGAGAAAGTTCAATTAACTGGACATGGTGGTATCATGGACTTGATCGTACCTACTGCTGTATAACAAGTACAGCAGCAGAACAGTGCGGAGTATACCCTTTATCTGCTGCAATATACCAAAGAGCAACAGTAGCTGAGATCAATTCATTCACAACAGATGTAGGTCTGCTCGAGGGGGAACTATTCTCGCCGACTGCTGCAGCGAAACCACGAACAGCCGGGCGCAGCAACCCCACAACTACAATCAAAATGGCGGAAAAGCAAAATAGTGGAGCAACTTCCGGTAAGATTTGTTCTGTATCTTTATCGAATATTTGCCCTCAAAGTGAGGCACTCTGTTCACCAATTGTGAAACATGTGACAGAGCGGGCTAGCGCCAGGTTTACATTACTTAAATGCTGGCCAATTGGTGCCTGGCCCTCAGAGGAGGCGCCCTGCGTATTGCTGACCACCAAGACAGCTGGACGTGTTTAGGGGAGCTCCTGACTCAGTGGCATATACAAGTGTATTGCAGTGTTTTCCTAGTTCAGTTATTTATTTGTTTTACTAAGCCTAGAGTACTGAGATAGTTATCTAACAGTGTTGTGACAAAGACAGACAAGGAAGTTTTCAATTATTTGGAAGAAGCGTCAAGTGGAAGTCATATCACATCTGAAAGACATAATTGGGTGATGAGGATATAAAAGTCAGCTGGGAAAACTGCAACACTTATGTGTGCAGAGGATGGAATGAACAATTTTCAAGTTGGAGGGATTTAACGACACAAGACCTGGTGATATCGTTTTGAATTGTTGGCATGTTAAAGTAGAGAATAGACATACTAATAACAGTTTAGAGAGTAGAATATGGATACTAATTATATGATTGCATGCGTTAATATACTTTGTAGATATTGCTCTGTTTAAGATCTACGAGCATTATTTTACTTTGCATATTCTGATTTAGTTGAATATATCCTAGTATCAGATTGTTAGCGGGCGGTAGTGTTTGCAAGTTAGGTAAATCAGAATTTAAAAAAAAAAAACAAAAAAAACAACAACAACAACAAATAAATAGGGGTATTCATTTATGATAAAATAGGGGTATTCATTATATTAAGTTCTGAGGCTCACGATGCATCAAAGGTTGCATATGTAATAATTTAGAAGATTAGAATAAGAATCAAATTGTATCATCCTGGAGGTGAAGGTATATTAACTGAGTATATCTGGTAGAAATTTGGGAAATGTAGACCTACACAGATTGATATCTTGATTTGCTGGGAGAAGAGGAAGTCGTTAAATGTTGGGAGTGATTTTATGGTCAAACTGGTGCCTCTTACATCTTGAGTGAAGGGTTCAGTTCACATCACAAGAGACAAAACCCTTAGAGATAGTGGTGTTTTGCTGTTCCCAGGCTGGGCCAGTGGATTGGCCCCCAACATGTATATCTGCTTTCCCCATTAACATGATTAACAGGCTACTGAAGCAATAAATTTGTCCTCACAATCTGCTGGGAATTAGTGTCCTGGCCTGGACACAGAGTTGGTCGTTAATCAGGAGGACATTCCATCTTAAGGTCATCTGGGTGTAGATAGGGCTAAAGTTTAGGTTGAAAGGTATATTGGTATACTATCTTAAAAAGAACAAACCAACCCAGAAGTCCTTCTTATATTGAACTGCAAGAACAAAATTAAGAATGGATTATGAGAAGAGATACAGATTCTGATACTAGATGGTTGGAGGAAATGGAAGATGGATGTGAAAACATAATGCAGGGGTTAATACAGGCAGGGCCTGATATAGAAGTTTCAGGAATTTCATGCGCAGTGTGTGGATCAGATATGGATATGATAGGTGAAGAAGCATTATTGGAAAGGGCAGGCGAGTGGGAGATGATCTGTTTCAAATGTCGAGTAACAGGCATGGAAGACGAGATAAAAGAACTTAAGAAAAAGGAGAAACAATCACATTTGCTGACAGAAACACTAATGGAAATAATGCAAGAAATCACTGGGAAGAATATTTTGGATAGGGTGAGGGAAAGAATTGGTGAGAAAGGTGGAAGGCATATACCATCAAACAGGATAAGAGAAATGGGGACAAGTGTAACGGAAATTAGAGGTATTGAACAATGGGAGGTGAATAATGAACATATGCATAATCAAACTAGCCCAAATCATTTGGCACAGTCTTGGGGGATCAATGTCTCAGATATATGTGAGGTTAGTAGAGATATACGGGTATCTAGGGAAACGGTCGAGGGGGAGAAGAAAGACAGGAGAGCTGAGGCGAACAGAGCAGTGAGAGAGAGGGATGGAATAGTTATACAGGGGAACGACAGAGGGGAACCCGTGGCGAACATCAGAAATATGGAGAATGATGTCACAGGAGTAGAAAGAGGGGTGGAGATCTCAAATATAGATGAGAGTATACACATGTGCCAGGTGGGAGATGCAGTAGGGATCCAGGACGGGCACGATATTAGACGAATTTTGTATGCACAGGAAATGGGTACGCATATGCATTCAAGGGAAGAAAATACAAGATGTAAGGTGGTGGCTGTAGTAGGGGATTCTATTGTGCAACCAATACAACAAGGGCTACAAGCTATGCTTGGAAACGGCTGCAATGTACGGGTGAACAGCTTGTCTGGGTTCAATGTTGAACAGATACGTGCGAACCTCCAACAGTTGGTGGATAAGTTAGTGGGAGAGGATGAGTTATCTTGTCTAGTGTTTCATGCCGGGACAAACTATGTCAAAAATGGGACAGTAGCAAAAGAATATATAACGAGAGAAACATGGGAGTTAATGAAACTGGCCGAGGAACTATATGGGGAATTACCAAGAGTAATATCCGGGATACTGCCGAGAACGCGGGATGCCACCAATTGTTTGATAAATCAGTTGAATGCGGACTTAGAAAGTGCAGCGAAAGAAATGGGATGGGGTTTCTGTGAACATAGGTTCTTTTGGAAAGATGGAAGTCCTGTCAGAGAGAGAGGGAGATTTAAGGATGGATTACACTTAGATGTAGGTGGAGATGGACTGGTTTATTTTGTCAGGGAGCTGGCTTGTGCAATTGAAATGGAAACAACCTCCAGGGTGCATTTAAACTAGATCAGGGCCCTGGGAGGGAGGGTGGGGAGATGAGTAAGATAAGAAAAAAGAGGTATGGTAGAACAAGAAGGGCCCGGAGGAGGAAATCTAAGACATGCTGGACAATGGGTTTTGTAACCATAAATGGGATTGGGAAGATTGATCAGGTAGCAGGTTTATATGGAAAATTAGGAGAAGTATGTGAGATTGCAGAGACTGCAAATCTAGATGTAGTTGGCATGGCTGAAACCCACTTGTGTAAAGGGTCAGCGAAACTGGATGGGTTAATGGCGGGTTACAGGTTACAGGTTATTTGAGGGCAGGAGGACGAAGGGGGATAAGCGAGGGGGTGGTGTAGCAGTGGCGGTAAAAAAGAAAAGACAGGGGTATGAGATAACGATGGAAGATATGGGGTTAGGCAAGGAAGGAGAGGAATGGGGTGAAATTATCAATGAAATACTGTGGGTATCCGGGGATTTTGGTGGGAAATACGCAGTGGGGGTGATGTATGCAGCACAGCAAGATGTGGAGAGATCTTGGAATGACCGACTCTATGATTTAGTAACAGCACAAATTGCAAGATTGGAAGAAATGGGGTATAGTATCATTTTGTTGGGTGATTTGAATGGACATATAGGGAACAAAGTGGGAGAGGGGATTCCGGGTAACAAAGCAGGTAAGAATTTGAATGGGAAAAGAATATTGGACCTCGAAGCAAGTCAGGAGCTATACATTGTAAATAGATCCAACAAATGTTCAGAGATTTGGACAAGGGAGAGTGGAGAATTGAAAACAGTGGTAGATTATATTCTGATAAGTGAACAAGAGTTGGGAAATGTCGAATACATGGTTGTGAATGATGACTATAACTATGATATAGGTAGTGACCATAACTGAGTTATGATGAAAATGTCACAAGACATACAGATGGAGTACGGGAAGCAAAAGATGCAGTATAGATGGGTTATCAATGAAGGAACAAACTGGGGAAAGTTTCGGAAGAATGTTGAAAACGAATTCTTGGACTGGGAAACGGAGATAGAGAAACTGGTAACTGGGGGTGAGCAGGGTGTGGTAGAAATGATGGTTGAAATGTTTAACAAAAGGTTAATATATGCTGCACGACAGAATATCCGATGGGTGAAGTGTACATTTGGGAAAAGACGAGGAAACAGTAACCTAAGCCGGGCAAAACTGGAAACACGTGCAACCCGTCAGGAATTAAAAATAGTATCTTTGTGCGTGAGTGGTAAAACGAAAGAGATAGTGGAGAGGGCTAGAACTGAATATGAACAGACAAGAAAACAGGTTAGAGACCTATCCTGTGAGATTACAAGAATACGTAATCAAGAGGTAATTTGTAGAATCGAGCGGGAAGTTAAGGAAGGGAGTAGAACATTTTGAAGGTTTGTGAATGAAGGGAACAAGCCGGTGTTAACATGGGCATTAAAACCAGCTCGAGGGGTGAGAACGAGCAAGGCATATATTAAGGAAATGGTGGAAACAAAATGGGAGGAGGTGAGCAGGGAGCATGTACATAGAGCAGCAGATGAAGTTATATTAGAGAATATAAGACAGGAAGAGAAATATGTTTCAACGATGAACATATAGCGATGAAATCCATTCTAGCTGAACCTGAGATAGAGGAATTAGAGATCATTATCAAACAGCTAAAGCGATCAAAAGCTATGGGAATGGATAACCCAAATGAGTTTCTGAAAGAGGGTGGTGAGCGGTTAGTAGAATGTCTCTATATACTCGTATTTAGAATATGGAACGATGAAACGATTCCGATGGTATGGAAAGTAGCTAGGATTACCCTGTTACATAAGGGAGGAGATAAAAAGTTACTAGACAATTACTGGGGGATAACCGTGACCAGCAATGATGGGAAAGTGTTTGTAAGGATCTTAGGTAACAGTCTTCAGAGAGATGTAGAATCCAGGGGTTTGCTGCGGGAAGTTCAAGCCGGATTTAGGAGGGATAGAATGTGTCAGGATAACCTCTTTATATTGACACAAATACTAGAGCAGAGGAGGACTATACACCAGGGCAGTTGACTGGCATTCATTGACATAAGAAAAGCATATGACAGAGTATGGAGAGAAGCACTATGGGCAGTTCTACAAGTGTTAGGTTATAGTGGCAAGATTTCGAATATAGTTAAATGTTTATATTAAGAAGTCAACTTCAAGAGAGGCTTCGGGGATGTTGAGACAGATTTCATAGAGCTAAAAGAAGGATTGAAACAGGGTTGTGTTTTGTCTCCATTATTATTCGCCTTGCACCTTGCAGAGTTAGGGAGGCGGCTATTAGCATCAGGGGTGGGCATTAAGATAGGAAAACAAATTATGCATGGGGTCTTCTTCGCAGATGATATTCTGTTACTAGCAGAAAAGAGAAAGGAATTACAGATTCTACTTGACATAGCAGGAATATTTGGTTTTGAACGTAAGATCTTGTATAGTCCCTTAAAGAGTGCTGTTATGGTTAGTGGACAAGTTAAACATGGTAACACAAAATGGAAACTTGGAAAAATTCATGTGAAGGAAGGCGAAAAATATGATATGGAGATAGGAGAGGTGGACGAAACCAAGTATTTGGGAGTTAAAGTGAGAACGAAGGGAAGATTTTTGTCAGTCAAAAACAGTCAATGGTCAGAAAGGCTAAACAAATGCTCGAATTGATCAAGTCTATAAGCAGCAACTCCTGTAATCGTAGTATGTGTGCTAGGATACTTTGGGATAGAGTAGCTATCCCCAGGATTCTATATGAAGTGGAAATTGTAGAGCTTGATAGGCAAACGGTAGAGGCTCTAAATTTGGTGGAGCTCCAGGTGGGCAGATGGATCCTAGGGGTAAACAGGCTGACAGCAACGGAAGCTATTTATGGGGAGCTTGGATGGACAAGGATGGAGGAGAAAGTTAGCAGATTGAAGCTAAACTATTATGGACGGCTTAGTTTAATGGATGAGGACAGATGGGCTAAGGTAGTGTGGAAGGAAGGAATCAGAATAAACAAACGCACAGGATGGTTTGGGGAACTAGATATAATAAGACGACGGCCTGATATTGATTTATCGATGATAGAAAATGGGAGTAAACAGTGGAAAAAAGAAGTATTCCTGAAAATTCAGGATGAATGGGAGGACAGCTGGAGGGAAGGGGTGAATAATAAGATCTCACTTCAGGTGTATGGGAACAAAGAATTTCCCAAGCGAGAGAAGTATGTTGACTGGATGGGAGATTTTTCTTGGTTGGCAAAAGCTAGAGTCGGGTCATTGGCAACTCGAAGTAGACTGAAGAGGGACTTGGAAGAAAAGAAGTGTAGAACTTGTGGAGAAGTGGAAGATAGTAAACACATAATACTAAAATGTGTCAGATTGAACGCAGAAAGAGTGATGCTGAAAAAGAAGTTGTTCAAAAAGAGTATTATGAATGGGATACAGTGGCAGAAAGTGAGCTGGGATGACGGGGACAATTCATGTCTAACTGGGGTACTTGGATTAGGTACACACCCATTGAATAGACAGGAGAGTGGTCTCATTAACGATTTTATTAGGGATGTTTGGGAAGTACGAAAAGAGTTGGACTAGGCGAATCAGGTATATACGAGTCAGGGGAAATGGCAAGATTATTCAAATAGAATCAGAGATGATGGGGAGAAGTAAGCATCAGGAATTATTTACCGTGACACAAGGGAACATACATGCACATAGGATGGAGCCTGGGAATGCTGGATGATGAAAGCTATGGCATTGGATTATATTATCCTGTGGGAAGGGGCACGAAGGGATATACGGGCATATTTGATCGTGGAAAATAAGGGAAATATTAAGAGAGTTGATTACAGAAGACAGTGGGAATATGCACAATGAGGGAATTTACTGGGATATATGATAGAAAATAACAAGTGAAAATACTTGGGGAAAGCACAGGTGTATATAAGGCATTGTATTTTATGACATTAGGTGAATAGGCACAGTGAAGGAAAAATAGTGGGATATTGCAATGAGGAAAATGAGAAATACTGGGTGGTATATTTACATGTACATGGCACTGCATTTATGATCTCGGGAATTAGGCGAAATGACAGGAAGTATTGGGGTATTTTATTGGGGGAAAATGAAGAGAATTGGATGAAATAATTGATGAATATATATAGAGATGATTAAGAGAAATAGAGGTAAGACTGGGGACCTGATCAAGGTTAGATGATATGGATACAGATGTAAAGAAGATATAATGGGGAAGGACCGATGGCTATGCGTCATTGGTATGAGAGAGCAAGTGTAGGTCGGTGTGGGGGAATGCGTTGTATGGCATGCTCTGTTTTAGGAAAATAGTGGGATATTGCATTGAGGAAAATGAGAAATACTGGGTGAAATCTCCATGGCACTGGATTTGTGATGTCGGGGAAATAGGAAAAATGACGGGAAATATTGGGGTATTTTATTGGGGAAAATGAAGAGAAATGGGTGAAATAATTGGTGAATATATAGAGATGATTAAGAGAAATAGAGAGAAGACTGGGGACCTGATCAAGGTTAGATGATATGGATAATATATGTAAAGATATACTGGGGAATTACCAATGACTATGCGTCATTGGCATGAGGGAGCATGTGTAGGGCGGTGCATGTGGGGGAACGCGTTGCACGGCATTCTGTATGGGAGCCTGGGAATGCTGGATGATGAAAGCTATGGCATTGGATTATATTATCCTGCGGGAAGGGGCACGAAGGGATATACGGGCATATTTGATCGTGGAAAATAAGGGAAATATTAAGAGAGTTGATTACAGAAGACAGTGGGAATATGCACAATGAGGGAATGTACTGGGATATATGATAGAGAATAACAAGTGAAAATAATTGGGGAAAGCACAGGTGGATATAAGGCATTGTATTTTATGACATTAGGTGAATAGGCAATAGTGGGATATTGCATTGAGGAAAATGAGAAATACTGGGTGGTATATGTACATGTACATGGCACTGCATTTATGATCTCGGGAATTAGGCAAAATGACGGGAAGTATTGGAGTATTTTATTGGGAGAAAATGAAGAGAAATGGATGAAAGAATTGATGAATATATAGAGATGATTAAGAGAAATAGAGGTAAGACTGGGGACCTGATCAAGGTTAGATGATATGGATACAGATGTAAAGAAGATATAATGGGGAAGGACTGATGACTATGCGTCATTGGTATGAAGGAGCAAGTGTAGGTCGGTGTGGGGGAATGCGTTGTATGGCATGCTCTGGTTTAGGGAAAATAGTGGGATATTGCATTGAGGAAAATGAGAAATACTGGGTGAAATTTCCATGGCACTGGATTTATGATGTCGGGAAATAGGCAAAATGACGGCAAATATTGGGGTATTTTATTGGGGAAAATGAAGAGAAATGGGTGAAATAATTGGTGAATATATAGAGATGATTAAGAGAAATAGAGAGAAGACTGGGGACCTGATCAAGGTTTAGATGATATGGATATATATGTAAAGATATACTGGGGAATTACCAATGGCTATGCGTCATTGGCATGAGGGAGCATGTGTATAGGGCGGTGTGGGGGAACGCGTTGCACGGCATACTCTGTATGACCTGATCAAAATTAGATGATATGGACACAGATGTAAAGAAGATATAATGGGGAATTATCGATGGCTATGCGTCATTGGTACGAGGGAGCATGTGTAGGGCGGTGTGGGGGAACGGGTTGCACGGCATACTCTGTATGGGACCTGATCAAAATTAGATGATATGTACACAGATGTAAAGAAGATATAATGGGGAATTATCGATGGCTATGCGTCATTGGTACGAGGGAGCATGTGTAGGGCGGTGTGGGGGAACGGGTTGCACGGCATACTCTGTATGACCTGTGCCCATTGTAATACGATGGAGTGCCCAATCAAACCAACCAACCAACCAAGACATGTGAGAGAGTGGGCTAGCGTACAGGTTTACAGAGACATTGATTAACTACTGGAGAATTGACCCTCAGAGTGATGCACCCTGTTCACTACCAGCAAGACATGTGACAGTGTGACAGAGCGGGCTGGCGTACAGGATTACATATACATTAATTAACTACTGGCCACTTGGTGCCTAGCCCCCATAGTAAGGCACCCTGTTCACCAATAGAAAGATATGTGAGAGAGTTGGCTGGCACACAGGTTTACGTGTACATTAATTATCTAGGGTGAGTGAGTGAATAGGATTTAACGTCGCTTTCACCAATATTTCAGTCACATAGCGACGAACCAACTGGGCACCACCAGCCAAGTTGTGTTCCTGTTGCTTCAAAAAAGTAAATCTCCGAAGCAAGATGGAACCAGACACCTGTCATCCACCCTATAAAACACTGAGGACAGCACACAAGACACAGACGGGACGTTCACATTGATGCAATAAAAGACAAGCGCAGTTACAGTGCTAGACACCACATTATCAAGTTCCTGTTGGTCCTCAGCAAAATGCATTGAAGCAAGAGGAACCCGTGCCCACCTAACCAGGCCATTAATTAACGACAGGGTAATGGACCTGAATCCTGATGACGTATTATACCTCTTTCAATCACGTGATAAATGATGCCTTCATTCATCTACATGACAGGTGATCACTTATCCCGAAATATACTGTAGCATCGCGTATGTGACGCGAAACCAGTTAAATTGTCAACGCACAGTATATGTGCCGCAAGGCGTGAAGTCCTATATGTAACCCGATACATCAAATTATAGCTTGCTGTATGTTTCGACTGTGCCAGTCCAGGGACCTCGCACTGGTAATTAAGTTGATGTCACGTTACACGAGGAAGGTGACAAGCTAATTGAATTGTATAACGATCCCCACCAGCCATCTAATTGTCATGGATGTTTGGGGCCTGCATTGCATCAAGGGATAGAAGCGGGATTTAATTGTCATGGATGTTGGAGGCCTACATCATCAGGTTTCAGGTCTATTGGTGCCTGGACCTAAGGGTGGGGCACCCTGTTCACCAATAGTAAGACATGTGACAGAGTGGGCTAGCGCGCAGGTTGGCATTCATTAACCGTCAGTCAAATATCTGAATCTCAGAGTGAGACACCCTGTTCAACAATAGTACGACATGTGACAGAGTGGGCTAGCATGCAGGTTTGCATTAATTAACTACTGACCAATTGGCGCCTGGCCCTTAGAATGAGGCCCCGTGTTCACCAATAAAAAGGCAAATCCGTCATTTAAGACACATACAATAGGTGACTACATGTGGGGAACCATTCAACCAAGGAGTGAAAAGGGCCAAGTATATTGCACGCAAAGTGTTGCCGATTGAAGTTGTCTTACATGACGGGTCTGCCAATAAAAAACATGTGGATGAGCGTGCAAGCGCATGTTTGTATTAATTAACTGCTGGTCAGTTGGTGCTTGGACCTCGAGTCGTAGGGTCCTATTCCCACACGGCGATAACCTTAACAGCATTCGTATGTTTGCTATACCGAGAAAGTGTTATTCCAAATATATTATATACCAGTATATTGTAGTATAGTTAGTTAATGACTCGTCTTGAGATTTCAGATCATATTCACGATATTGTATCACAGATTTGCCTACTTAAGGAGAATTAGGATCTTCGAGAATTTGGAAATTTTTTGCGAAGTCTAAATTTCCAAAAACGCCCCTCATCATTATAATGACCAAATTTTATGACACAATGATACCATGAGACGTACATTAAATGACAAAAAATGTATTTGTTTTTTTGAAAAATGTTTTCAATACCTTTGTGAAGCAAAAATAAACCGAAATGACAAAGAATTTCGGAAGCGACTTTCAGAAAATAAATACTATAACAGGCCAGGAAAAGGATAAATAAAATGTCTCAACTAAGTTTTGGAGATCATACGAGCAAAATTATCCATTTCGTTTGAAGCACGTGGCCGTACTTTCATATTCGACTGTGCACGTGAACACAAAATACCGCTGAAATTTCGCCATTTTGCCTCCGATGTCACAAGGAAATAAAGATAATTCAATAAAAAATAAACTACAGCAGATATTAAATTCAATTTTTCCACAAATACACAGTTAGATACGTACTTTTAAGTCCATGTGTTGGCAAAGAAATCGAATTCAGCGCTTTGAAATCACACAGGTCCGACCAAGTGACAGCGTGCTTCTTTCCCAAACAAGGTGACCCATCACATGTAAATAATATTCATACGCTCAAATAGGCATGTCGAAGGTATCGTCCATAACATGTATAAACAGCAAAGAGGCATCATAATTCAGTAAAATATGGTGATATTTAGAATACAAAATATTTAAATCGGCAGTTTCATTGCAGAAAATCATTTTTGGAAACCTCCTTGGAGATGTACTTTTTCCAGCCGCCTTCCTCTAATATCCTGTCGCCTTCTTCTCGAGAAATCGCACGAGATTTGATAATTTGGTCAAACTCAGGAAAAACAGATCATCCGTCTAATTACATCAAATTTAGACAACAAAGATGGTAATATAGTGAACTTTGGTGAGTAGCCCTCACACCTGAATGGTTGTGCATGCCGATCGCATGTTCTGAAAGCGTTTGTCGATGAGAATGGGTGAACATAAACTTGCTTACCTCAATGCCATTAACCCTCCTGAACACGTGCCAACAACAACAACAACAACAACACAAAACAACAATTTATATTCAATCCAAAAAAACTGATGCTGGCAAGTAGACCTCGTCGATCTGAATTGAGAATTTCCTGGTTCTGGCAATCAAATATTCTACAAAGAAACATTCCCTGCCCTCCCTTGATCCCCAACTCCAAGCCAATTAATTGCATGTGTTGCGATATTGTTTGTCTTGCAACGCTAATGTCCATATGGTATCTGTTCACTAAATAGTGAACTAAGTAATTTTTCACCAGGTAAAATTAGTGTCATGGAGAGACTCCTCTTCTGGTAGGCTACACGTATGCTGAGTTTTCAGCCTATAAAGGACTGATTGATGGCTAAAATATCTACTCAGATAGGGTTAACGAATAAGGATGAAACCATCTGGACTGGATGGATTTAAAATATTCATGCCACCGGAGAGAATATTACAAACGTAAATCTAAGTACCAATATATATAAATTTATGGTTGCGTGGTATTTCATATTACGTATTCATGCCAGATAAATGCCTAGGTAATTAGAGAAAGTTTTGGTGTATATAGTCTAATTGTCTGTGTTGTCATGCAGTCAGTTGTGGTCGAATGAGTCGATTTATGGATTTACACATTTTCCGTTTTATTTATGAGTACTAATGGTTTCTCATCGAAACCGTTTAGCTTTTGTAAACATAGAAGCACTTATCTTGGAGAGGGACTATGCACACGCTTCACGTCCAGTTACCATAACTACGTACATGAAAAGTGCAACTGATGTGTCCGCTCCATCACAGACGAAACAATGATACTTTCGAATGATGAAAGATAGACAAGAGATAAACTGTCTTCATTACCTATTTATCTATTCAAGAAAGTTCGTGGACGACTGTGGAATAGAAAGACATACATGCAGCCATTGTCCTAAGAGAATTTCAGTGTCAATCTTCGATTGACCCTTTTTTGTGTGACAACAAATTGCCTAGAAGAAAAATTCAAATTATCCCCTAACCCTAATCCTTACCCTGACCCCTAATCCTAACCCTAATGTAGCATTGAGCTACATTTTTGCAAGAGCTCAAGATGTCAAGATGTTCCTATCTTTCACTCCATGTCACATGTCACTGGCATATACAGATATTTCTTTCATTTGGTTTCCAATTCGTTTCCTACCGCTCTATGTCCATGAAAATTTCTTAGACGGCACCAATTCCTGCTAAGATAATATGGAAACCGAATTATTGTACAGATATAGTATTTATTCGTTTTTCTACTACTTTTGGCATATCGAACTGTTCCAAAATACAGATGTATCAGGAAAGATATCTGCTACGACGGCCCATTGAATATTGACCTGTTTAAATCATTATTATTTCTGTTGTTGATACTCCACTTTGGGGTCTCTTCTCGACTCCCAGAAAGCACTTGAAAAAACCCATAAATTTTGCCAATATTTAATCCATAAGTATCCATTGTTTGCCTTGTTCAACAGTAAATATCGTTCTTTAGTCATGGCATACAATCGACAGAGTGCCGTAATTACATGCCTCAGTTGACCTATCGTTCAAAACCACAGGGATCACCGACAGTGTCATGTATAATATATCCCCCCATCATCGCTGACTCCAATATTGCTGGCCAGGTGGAGTCATTCGAATATAATCTCGAAGATCAGGTTTTAAATTAATTGTTTTATTTTGTCCTGGATGGGAAAATTGACATGGAGACATTTTAATTGGATGATCAGTTTCATATATATATCGAACTCAAAATGTTGTCCTAATTTGATAATTCCAAACTGTTATAAATTACTGTTATTTCACAGTAAATGTATGTTGGAGTTTACAGTACATTTAATCGTAAACACATTAATCTGTAAATTGAACTGTGATATTTCAGTTGACATCGACTGGAATGGGTGAACTGCGTACACACGTAACATAAAATTCTTGTTTTCTCTGAAAGGAGGTAGATATCTTTGCTCACGAAACGCTCAGTTGCAGGAAACTTCCGACACCTGCGTTGTACGATACAGCATCCAAAGCATTACCAGAACACGCGCTGGGACGGACACAACGGCTAACTTTAATTTTCGGTCTATAGTACGGTTTGGGTTTGGTTTTATCTGGCTTGGAGTTGTGTCTCAATATACGTGTAATAATTTCACAGATTCCTTCGTGATTATTTACGAAACTTGTGGTGATTGCTTTGTAAACACCAAGAGCTGAACTACGCGAATTCATAGGCAATGTCCATTTCGGCATTCTAGTGACCTACCTAACTCGGAACCGATAATTGTGGACAAGGGGGCAACGTAATTGTATAGTTTAAAGAATGCTAAAAAAACGAAAATTGTAAATTACAGGACAATGCCTGTCATTAAACGGTTATTAATAAATACTGCGCAACATTTTACAGTTCAAAGCCTGTTAAAAAGCGGTAATTGTAAAATACGGTGCAACGTAATTTTACAGTTGAATGTACTGGCACCTTTTCTGCCAGTACATTTAACTGTGAATTTACGGTGGGATTTATAACAGTGCAGCCATTATCATTGTGAAAAGTTTGAAACTTGGGCTTCACGCTGGCCGATTTTGCAATAACTTCTACAATCGTTGTGCAATGACGCAATCTAGCTGTTTCCATCAGTAATACGGATTGCTTACGGTCATCCGAATGATCCGATGTCTCAATGGTTCGGACTGTTGACTCTATGAGAACACCACCCCTCCGTGAAATTTCCAGTTAGTAAACATTTTCTAGCGCAGGTCCTGTTTCGACCATGATATATAACCATTTCATTCTGTACAGCGACTGACGACATTAAAAATTGACGAAGAATATTTTGGATCAACGATTGGGTTCGTTTTAATGGAAATTAAGGGCAAAATCGGATCTCTGGTGGATAAATTAATTCAATTCGATAAACTATACTGCAGTATTCTTTATAAAAATATGATAGCAGTCCTAGACACAAAACATGCTAAGGGTAATACAAAATATTCTGATTTTCTCTGCATTTCAATGTCTTGAAATCATATATGTGATTGACTTGTAAATATGTCCACACACATATATGGTTTTCGATCAAGTGACTGGCTTATAGAATGCAGCCCCGTTAGCTACATCGAAGAGTTGTGTATTCATCGATTCCTTCCGCAGTGCATTTGGACGACTGTAAACAGAATTGAATAGGCGACATAGACTGTAGTCAGATAGACTGCTAGCTAGGTCACATGACCAGGTGATTAAAGGTAGGTGCAGCAGAATATTTAATCAGTGTTGAGATTTACACCAATTTATTGCTAATCCTGTCAATTTTTGCTATCGTCTTCATAATAATGGACATAACTGAGATCTGACGGTCCCTGTGCTTGTTTCTATACGATCGTCACATGTACACTGGTAATTGCTTTTTAGATGGCAACATCAACTGCTCCTATTCCGAACTGTCAATGGGGAGCTTGTGTTAGGTACCAGTAACATGTCACTATACATCAGTGGGCATGTATATCTGCCCCTTATTCATCCGTGTCATTTACCATTCCAAGCATACATTAACAATACTAGCATGATTTATTCAGTAGTCCATCAAATACCAAGTGCGACCATTATCTGGTCAATAATTCAGTGATCGTGGTGAACTGAACACCGCATTAAATGACAAGAAAAATCAGTTTTAATTGATCGCCTTTGGTTTGTCATAGAGAAGATATAGTTGATATATTACTGACGGGTTAATCATTTTCTGGTCATACGTTTGTATAGCTATAAAATATAAAAAATATAAGCCTTCTTCGGTTTATTGCTGAGAACGACCATTCCATGTGATGTATTGATCGCTATTCCGTTAAGGCGACGACCGTCAAATGGTTTTGTACGTACCATGGGAAGGCAAACATGGTCACGTCGATATCTATGCGTGCCGAGAACACGGTGCACGGCTCTGTGGAATTCTACAACATTATTCTTCAATGACATAAAATCC
>JAVTVY010053971.1:0-29055 GCA_036873755.1 Hanleya hanleyi
GTTTGATGATGACTGATTGCTCACAAAATTAATACCAAGTGTTCGCCTTCGATATGCCAAAAAAAAAAAAACAAACAAACAAACAAACAACAAAACTCATTGTTTCTGGAGTATTTGTATCTCAGTGCGCTTCGATCGGAACACACGGAGGTCTCATATCACATGATGTTCACACGCTCCTAATCCGGGTTAAAAGGGGAGCGGAATCGTTCTTGATTCACAGCTGACAGATTTACTGCAGACGTGAATATTATTTTGTTTAAGAAAGATGTAAAGTGCATGCCTTCCTCTCATTCACAGGCTCCTTTGTCTGCAATACATAGAAATACAGGGGAACAAATCCTGCCTCACAATTAAGATACCATTTAGTGATGTTGTAAAAGGTCCGTGTAACCTTGCACAGTTCAATTTTCGTTTTTCGTTTTTGGTTTCTCAAAATAAAAAATTGAAATTTGACCGTCAATTTTCAATTTTCGTTTTTTTGTTTCTGTAATCTCAAAATAAAAAATTGAAATTTCACCGTCAATTTTCAATTTTCGTTTTTTGTTTTTGTGATCTTAAAATCAAAAATTGAAATTTGACCGTCAGTTTTCAATTTTTGATTCTGGGATTACAAAAACAAAAAACGAAAATTGATATTTGACAGTCAATTTTCAATTTTCGTTTTGCTTGACGCAAAAATGAAAACCAAATATTGAAAATTGCCTCGACTTGTCCGTTTTTTGTTTTTTGATTTTAACTTTGACGTATCAATGTTAAGTTCGCACGTGGACGGGTTATGGTGTCACTTCCGGTATGACGAGTAGAATAGAAAACGCAAATCGTGTGGTATAAGAGGTGTGGAGCGTGAGAGGCATGTGGCCCACCAGGCCATCCTCCGGAGCCAGTGTATTGATCGATTAGGTATCTATGCATTGCCTTGGTTAGTTGCCCACGGTAGTTCTGGATAAAACAAAGACCGAGGGGTATCCTCTAAATCAAACCAAATATTGAACAGGCTCAGCGAGGTCATTACGCCAAATCACTAGCTGCAATGTTTGAGATGTGACATCGCTGGCATAACTTTGATGTCCGGCTGAATCGTCATCGAGAGTCAAAGCAAAAACCGCCGGCTTGGGATACCGACATGCTAATTCAAAATAACCTCGGGGAATGAAATGTTCGAGATTGAGGCAAGGACACAAAAACTCACTCGAATCACCAAAAAATGTCCGGGTAAACCCTGTGAGAGGATTCACGATTTACCTGGACTTGTGAAGATGCACCAGACAGGTCTGGATAGGTGGCATCCCGCAGTTGTCATTGGTTATTGGCATTGAGACCTGAGCCAATCAAGACGCAGTCATTTCTAAAAATAGATGTTCAGAGTGCTACAAAAGCGAACAGCACTCATGCACACAACCGCTATTTGTTATTGATTTGAAATATAGTATTCAAAAAGATACCAACAAAGATTTAATACCAATAAGAGTAAGCATCACGGTAATGGGCCGCGAAATCCGAATATTGCCAGCGTTCCATAAACCACCATTTCAAACAAGCACACAAACGTCACGTTTGATGCCAGACTGCTTCAACGCTTCAGGTCCAATCTTCGGTCTCTATTTTTGGGACCTGGATCGTTAGAGCGTTCCCATGCCCGTCAACGTTCAGCGTCAAAAACGCTTCAAAGCTTTAAGTGCGGGTGTCAAAAGCTTCAACGCATCGACGCGGGAAGTTCCTTTTGGGGTTATTAGGGTACCCACGTATGTAGTATTTTACCCTACTTTAATGAAACTCATATGTGTATCAACCCTGTTGTTCTCCATATAATGCTTCACACCTACTGCACGAATGCCTACTCACTTCTGGACATGTGCAGTTGGCCCATTATAATCTAACTCGGATGCCTGGCTCCAGGGGTCTATCGTGTGGTGACACTCCCATATCTTTCCCCCTACTGGCTTTCCATATTGTGCTCCACACCTGCATAAACAATCCGATTTGCGCTTTCCATACTACTCCGCGGACCGAAAGTGACATCATAAGCCTTGCGTGTGCGCAGTTAACATTGATGCGCCAAAGTTAAAATCAAAAAACAAAAAACGGACAAGTCAATGCAATTTTCAATATTTGATTTTCATTTTTGCGCGAAGTAAAACGAAAAACGAAAATTGAAAATTGAATGTCAAATTTCAATTTTTGATTCTGAGAAAACGAAAAACGAAAATTGAAAATTGACGGTCAAATTTCCATTTTTGATTTTGAGAAACCAAAAACAAAAAACGAAAATTGAATTGTGCAAGGTTACACGGACCGTAAAACATAGCAAGTAACCACAAAGGATCCCACTGTTTTTACACGCATGGCATCACTGACCGTAACCACGAGTTGGCGAATGATTACATTACCGATACAATATCCAAGAACAACGGGTTCCTTTCAGCATCTTCGAAAAAGATGACGGCGATCAAAATGAACTCTTTGACGAGAGATCTCGAGCAGACGTCGAAGACCAATCGGCACCACAGTCGACCGAAATGGCTACAACATGGAGGAAAGGAGGTGTTCGGTTTGACCGTATTTTTTTCCTTAGTTTGTTGCGTTTATACATCGAAAATATAATTTCCTCTCGTTTACTTTAAAAGTTATTAGCTTGAGAGAGAAAATACTGAATTTTCATATTCTCAATTTTCACCGAGAAGAGATTTGTCAAAAAAATATTACGAGTATTAGAAAATAAGCATTTGTTTGTTTTTGCAATTTTTGGCGATATTCGTGAAGGGAATTTCCTTCATATATAAAATATGACACCTTTAACCAAAACGAGTCTTACATATCGAAAAGCGGTAGGTTTGATGCAAAACGAGACTGAAGAATCGTTTTGGTTAAAGGTGTCATATTTTCATAATATTGAAATATGTCAAAACGCTTGTAATGCTCTGAAATGGTGTAGTTCACCGCCAATCGGCACATGATTCCTCAAGTTGATAATTGTAACAGCTGCTTGGCCGAATGGTTACAGTGTCGGACTACAGATTAAAAGAAAACCAGCATTTTGGTTCGAATCCCCAAATCCCCGATTTTTTTTTCTTTTTTTTTTTTTCATTTTTTCCTTTTTTCTCCCATCTTCATTCTGGACTTTAAAGTGCAATAATGACGTGAAATAAAGAGAGCGAACCCCTAACGCACATAATCCCTAATTTTATTATAATTCGTGAATAGAATTGCACACAAACAACTCCACACACAAAGTCAGACCACTTGTTCAGTATTTGAATATTCTGACGATCCAGCAGAGCAAACAATTAATTGTTACACATATATAATTTCGTCTTAGGGCAGCGGAAAGTTGTAACTATGAATTGAAAAGTTATAAGGTTAAACTTGTCTTATATCAAGGCCTTTATTAAGGAAATGACCCCCAACAAGTGGTGACGCTTGCTTTCCCAAGTGATAATGCATGTGCCAATATGTTTCGTTTTTTTTAGTTTTTTTTTGCAGTTACTTCCTTAATTATTGTTCGCTGAACTTTTGGCAGTGATTTTTCCAGTTTTCCAGTCGGTTTATATTAATGTAACTGATTATTGCTCGTAAATATCTGGGTCGTTCATGAAAGTACTAATGGTTTAACCGTACGAGAATATGAACCAGCATTTTCCATTAAACTGGCCTCGCCTGTCTGACAAAGGGTTGGGGAATACCTGAGCATTACGTCACAATTTACCGGCCGGCTCGGAGCGAGACAATAGAGCAACAGAGAGCGACTCTGAAGGGGAAAATATCCATCTAAAGCGAACACCTCCTTACCGGTTCAAAAGTCGGGCAAATGAGAACCTGTTCTGGCATATTTTCAAAGTATTGAAATGCCTCAGTGAAATCAAACAGGTACTCAGTTGGATAAGTTTACGAATACAAAAACGAAGGGTCAATAATGCATAGAATGCATAGCCAGACACGGAACACCAGATTTAATTACCGAAGTCGAGTAGGTGCTCACCAAAGTCAGTGGCCCTCATGCAGCAGTATAGGAAAACAACCTTCAGAAATCAGTCCGTCAGATTAAGAAAAGTGAACTTGTTTTGCTTGTGAGGGTAGTGGACAATGTAGTCACGAATGTACGGCATACATATACGTCACAGGATGCAGGGCACTGCAGAAATTCATTACTAAATTGTTCATCGATTCAACACATTATATAGACAAAAAAGTATTATTATCTCAAATGGACAAGAATTATATCTTTTGTGGACACGCGGTAAGACTGATATTGAACAGAGCGAGAAAAAATCAGCAGTTTCCATCCGGCGGGTGGTTAGTTGGAGTAATCCCGCTTTAACTAGATAACTAAACTTATGTTGGAGACAACAACAAAAGCAACAAAATAGTGAGTTCGGATGCCTAACCCGCGTCACGTTATGTCATCCTTCGCTGTATATATCCGCCATACTGTATCCCTGACATACCCCGGGACTAAATGGACGCATCAAAAATGTCCATTTTTGTGTGCGCTTAGTTTTGGGGTTAGCAATGAAATAAAATCTTCAGGCAAAATTTGAACGCTTCCCGGTTTGGTCTCTTTAGTTTGTCCACATGTGTTGACATTTGGGCATCATGACTTCGAGTACAGATAGGGGCTTAACCCAGACCAAGTGAAAATAACCATCTGCCAAGTATGCTTGTCTCTTTCTCTCTGGAATTGAGAAACTGACACAAGAAAAAACTATATTTTTCTTATGTGCTTAGTTTTGGGTTCACAATGTCATGCAAAATTTGAACGCCTCCAGGTTTGGTCTCTTTGTTTGTCCACATCTGTGGACATTGGGACGTGATTACTTGAATTATATATAAGTTAAAATGAGACTTTGATCATCAGTCAAACATATTTGTCTTTTTCACTCTATAAATGGTTGATAACAGCATCATCCCAGAAAATATTAATCGAAAAAAGGCCGCCACTCTACATGTAGTCCACTAATTATATAGCATATGGTCCATTAATGTCCACAATAATTTCGCTGTATCTATACTTATTAAAGAAACAGACCAACACTGCATGCTTTACAATTCTTTGGGTACCGAGCATTCTTCCTACTTGCATAGTATATTTCCCACAAACCTAACTACAAGGGCTCATTTCCACCTCTCGTAGGTCGTCCGATGTTGAAACGGCTGGGGTAGGTCACGTGACTTCCAATCATAAGGAATGTTGGGTAGATGATACTTTAGTTGAGGACATACACGCCTGCTGTCAGTGAAAGCGCCTGTTCTTGTGTTGGTGCTTAAAAATGATATCCACAAATGTGGATCCGAGAGGATATGGCAACGTTCAAGGAGATGGAGACAGGTATCGCATCTACAATATAGATATCGTTTCCATCACAAGAGGTCGCTTTATCTACCGAGCGAACATCGTTTACATAACTGATTTACGTGCCGTAGCGAGTTACGGTAATGTGTTTGAAATGTATCTATACCACGCAGTAAAACTGCAAGTATTGCGACATTAAGATAGACCCTTGCAAATGCACAACAAAACTCACGCGTCTTTGTGACTGCGAGAACATAATCGACTGAGAAGACAAGAGAAGAAAACTGGAATACGCGATAGTCTGAATGCCTTAGCTGGAGGGGCAGCCGTCTATGGTTGGCGCTGGTGGACAAAATTCCACAAATAGCCCTCGGACTAATTCGATTTAATCCTGGGGCTAAATCGATTTAATCCTAGGGCTAAATCCACCAATCGTAATACATTTTCTAAACCCCGGGTTACAGTTCTTTAGTTCTCGGACTAAACAATTTAAGCCTCGGGTTGATTACATCCAATCCCCGGACTCATGATTTAACCCGCGGACTAGATGATTTAGCCATCGGACTAAATGCATTTAACCCGCGGACTAGATGATTTAGCCCTCGGACTAAATGCATTCAACCCTAGGTCTAATTCGTTTCACTTAGGGCTAAATTGACCAATTGTGATAGATTTCCTAAACCCCGGGTTATATATATCTAGCTCTCGGACTGAACGATTTAGCCCTCGGGCTTAAATATTTAACCCTCGGACTGAATGATTCAACCCGCGGACTAAATGATTCAACCCGCGGACTAAATGATTTAGTCCGAGGACTAGATTATTCAGCCCGAGGGCTAGATTGTCCAATCAAATGTGCGTTTCTAGACCGCATATTAATCAAGAGCTTTGACATGATAACAGTGAAGTGTAAACACATGTGTTTAAATCCTGCTCGTGTTTGCCTTGCATTGAGAGCAGCTGGATAAGCTATCATCGGTTTTACGGCGGTAATCTGCTCTCTTATAGGCTTTGATGTACCAGGCCTGATAGTTATACATCACTACATGTACACAAAGATTTTTGATATCATGGTCAAACCAATTCTTTCATATAATTCCGAAATTTGGGCTGTTGAGATATTCAAGAATGTTCCCCAATTGAAAGCGTTTTTGCAAGTTTGCTATTGGGGTGAACAAAAAGGCATGTAATGCTGCTGTCCGGGCAGAATTGGGCAGAATTCCCATAGTACTACAAGTGAAAGTTAACTGGAATACTGGTGTATAGGTTTGTTAATTTGCCGAACTCCAGGCTTGTGAAACAGGCTTATCGGCATTGTCTTCAGTTTTCCGAGCCTAGGAGTTCTACATACTGTAACAAAATTTCCAAACATTAAGAATAATGGAAACATTCAACTTGGTGATATATATGTAAAATAATACTTGGGTATCTACTTAATACGAAATTACATAGACCACGACATTCTAACTTGAAGTGAAATTCGTCACCAATCTTCTCTGTGTTACAAAATTTACAAACACTTGAATGTACCTGCTATACTTCGCCAAGACGTTGTTATAGACGTATCACTCTTCTGGCATGGTATTAAGGGAAGCAGCGCGTTTATACCCGACAATCCGATTAATTAACCTTTCCCACCCCTTGTCAGCAATTTAACGATTTCTTCTCAATAATGGCCTTGAAATTCACTCACATGTCATTGTCGATGCGAGGAAGTTAATATTAGAACCCCAAATGCAGCAATGTCAAACAATACAGCCGAAAAAAAACAAGACAAAACAAGAAATATGAAATGAAAAATTAATATTTAGAAGGACTTGGTTAATATTTTCACCGCAGTATGGGGAAAATAGTGGGACACCCTAGTTCAAGTTTCAACTTTCCCAAGTTCCCTAGTTCCAAGTTCCCAAGTTCCAAGTTCCAGCTCCGTAGTTCCAAGCTCCAGTTCCCCAAGCTTCCCCTCTGAAGTTTCAAGCTCCAGTCCCCCCAAGCTCCACCTCCAAAGTTCAAAGCTACAGTTCAAAAGCTCCCAGATATTATACACATCTGGTTGTTTAAGAGGCATAACACATATGCCATAGTTAATCAGCCCTTATTATAATGTTACTTATTATAATGTTACTGTCTAGCCTGTACAACACATGTTTTGAATTGTTGTGGAGCTCATTGATTGTAGATTACAGATTAAAATAAGCCGCATCTAACACCTACTGGAACCAATTTTTGGGGGGATTAAAAGTTTGTGAAAACATCCTTCAGGATAGCACAGATCGCCAATAACTTTAAATGGAAGAAGTCCTATCCATCCCCTGTAGAGGAACTTAGATTACACACTTCCGTCTTATAATTTTACAAGCGATCTGTTTCTTTTGTTGTGAAACTTCGCTGGGATAGCTATGAGGTTACAGAAAGTGACCATCCTTCTCTCTCAAATTCAAATGCCCATCTTATCAGATTTTTGGAGGTCGGAAGACCGTGAATACGCATCAGGATAGCTGTGGGATCAGGGAAAGTAAGTAGGGAGTAGAGGGGGTACATTACCATGCCTTTATGCAGAAATAATTGAATGATTTGCTCAATATTCTGTTGAAACAGAACTTTTTGAGCTATGTGTGTACTAACAAATGTAGTATCGTGATATGATTTGACTGGGGTTATTCGGTCAACACATCGGCAATAAGCCGATGATACGCGACTGAACTTTCTTTTACAAACATGGCAAATGCGACCGGTCATCAGATTTCTTGTATTCATCATATACCCGTCTTGTTCCCCTTATGATTCGGACTGTCGCATTGACCCTCTTGATCACTAGATACCGGTACCCCATATATATCGAATTACCGCAATTCACTTACACATCAGCACCCAAAATTAGAGGTATGTATGAATGGATGGCAATTAGTTTCATTTCAAAGATTTCTCAGTTATGTAATTCATATAATCGTCGCATTGTTTCGATTTTTTACCCCTCGGCCAAAATTTGGCCGAAGGATAGTGTTGTCGTCATATCCGTCCGTCCGTCCATCACACCTTTCTCATTACCCAGATATCTTTAGAACGGCTCACCCTAGGTACACCAAACTTGCAGTGCACGCCGATATGCTCGTGAACCAGAACCCTGTCGAATCTGGACCCGATTGGCTGGAAACTTTGGCGGCTAGATGTATCTTTAATTTATGCGAGACCATCATAGCTTTCTCATTACCAAGATATCGTTAGAACGACTTAACCTAGGCACACCAAACTTGCAGTGTACATCCATATACTCGTGACCCAAAATCCGAATGAATCTGGACCCGATTGGTTGGAAACCTTGGCGGCCATCTTTAATTTATGCAAAATCTTTAATGATGTATATCTCTGATACAATTTAATTATGTTTGTTCTATACGAAACTTGGTATACAGCATCGATGTATGAAGAGACTTGCATGCATGAATAACCATATCAGTCCCTCTGAGTGGCGGGAAGGATGGGTGGCCATCTTTAATTTATGCGACATCATTAATGCTGTTTATCTCTGATACCGTTCAAATGCTCGAAGTAAAATTTGGTATACATCATCGATGCATCAAGAGACTTATGTAATGAATACTGGTTTCTGTGATTAAATGGAAACCTTACGGGCCATTTCTAATTCTAACATTTTTGATAATCTGTATATTTGTCATTTGACAGCTTGGTGTTCCTGACACCTTGGTTCAAATTGAATAAATTATGAATGGCTGGCGCCCAGAGCCGAGGGGTTTTCAGATGCGCAGCTTCGTATTTCTATTTGTCGACTTTTAAAAATTTGAATTGTTTTGTACAGAGCCATGGACGTCCACCTATCGGTGGTCGCAACCGATCGGATGATTATGGCTTTCTGTGAAACCGAGCTGCATCAATAAAATTACATAATAGTTTACCGTTCGTGGCTGATGTGATGATTACAAACACGCCATGTAGTTCTGGTAAGCGAGAAGTTGACGATCCCCCCCCCCCTCCATTTCCAACACACACAATTGGGGCCCCTGTACTATTAGAATTACACACATTGACAATAAACTGATTATATTCCTTGAGCAGATTACCGTGTTTACACAGGTTGCGGACCTAGTGAGAATATGTACATAAGATAAGTCAAAGGCTGCCAGGTATCTAAATGACTGCACATGAAACGAAGTGATAACCCAGAATATAGACACAACATAACTTTGGTTGCGTAATAGTGATGGATATATGACAGTGCAGGTGGGGAATCCCTGAGAAGTAGACTCTGGACAGGAATTATCTAAATCAAATAATGGAATTTGCCTCATCAAAATGGACTTGAGATGTAATAAAATTGCTTACAAAAAGGATAAGGCTGATTCCTGATTGGATCCAGGGAAAGGTGCAGTAGTTTGATATCCGTGAATCATCAAAAGGCTTCATTTTCTGAAATTACACAGGAACTGACCACAAGGGATGTTGCAGATGTATAAAGGGTGTAACAAATGCTAACAAGAGTAAACATAAGAGATTGATTCCGACTCCAGATTTGTATGATTTATTTATCATTTCTGTATACCAGCATTGGGAGCTGAACCATTTATAATCGAGTCATTTTACGTTTTCAGGGGCAAATGATCATGCCAACTTTCAGTTATTGACCGGCAGGGATCTACATACAGAAAGGATATGCGACGTTTACAAAGAAATGTGCGTGAAGTTTAATAACTTTTTTAATCCATCTTATTTTTCTTCGAATTTACATTGTGCACTGTCAGCATCAAATGTTGCCAATTTTATATGATAGATCAAACTATTCTGCTTGGCTCAATTTCTATGCACACTTACCGCCGAACAGTAATGACCGGTTAAAAAAAAAAGACCGACCCATGCTAAAAATGTACCGAAACATATACAAGTATTGTAAAGAAATATTATTAGGCGACATGCCCTGTATTACGAGAGGTTTAGTACTAGATGTTGAACAGTATCGGTAGCGATCTTTCTGAAACCATAAAGCTTGTCATTTATCACCCCTCAAGCCTTTTTATCTGGGAGTAGTTGGGTCTGGGAGCTTTTGAACTGCAGCTTTTGAACTTTGGAGGTGGGGCTTGGGGGAACTGGAGCTTGAAACTTCGGAGGGGGAGCTTTGGGGAACTGGAGCTTGGAACTACAGAGCTGGAACTTGGAACTTGGGAACTTGGAAACTTAGGGAACTTGAAACTTGAACTAGGGTGTCCCGGAAAATAGTCGTCTAGCATAATTGTTTGACACATGTAGATCGATTTGAATCTTGGAATTAACTGGGTCAATCCCGATTGACATTCCCAGACTAAAATTACGGACAATATAAATATAAACATGATTTCTTTCACTTCTTCTTTCAAAAACGTTCTCGTGTAGAGATTGACAAGTGGGTGAATTTTCATGACCTTTCTCTAAGCCATTGGGTAGAAATCGCTAAAAGACTGACAAGGGGTAGCGAAAATTTGATTAATACATAGGATTGTCGAGTATAAATCCTCATTAAGGAATAAGAAGATTACCACCCCAACAGTGAATGTTTTAAACAAAAAGTGCTAGTATAGATATGCTTTGCACCAGTTACAAAAGTCTTAAAGGGGACACACTAGGCGATTTTGTACGCCCGATCCATTTTCGCTTGCGGAATCGTGTAGTGTGTCTGATTGTGCGACGCCGAACTTTGGTAGCGAACACGTACGCCCGACCAATCGGCCATATTCAACATGCTGAATATTGGCGATCAATTTCGGCCGGATTTTTATCGGTGGCGTAGAGATCGGCCAGCGATAAAAAATCGCCTAGTGTGTCCCTGGCTTTAGAAGACAACAATTTTTACTTCTCAAATTATCGGACAAAACGTTCTCAATAGATATTTGGTTGAGACACACCATGACGCATTCCCACAAATACATGTTTGTCCAGGCCTACATATACGGCCGTAGTCTTGTTCACCGAAAAAAGCCTGTGTACAGATGTACTGAATTATTTGTTGTGACCGACCTCCTAAACATGCACTTGGTTGGTCCGTGCAATATGCGGTCTAGAAACGCACAATTGATTGGACAATCTAGCCCTCGGGCTAAATAATATAGCCCTCGGACTAAATCATTTAGTCCGCGGGTTAAATCATTCAGTCCGCGGGTTGAATCATTCAGTCCGAGGGTTAAATATTTAAGCCCGAGGGCTAAATCGTTCAGTCCGAGAGCTAGATATATATAACCCTGGGTTTAGGAAATCTATCACAATTGGTCAATTTTGCCCTAAGTGAAACGAATTAGACCTAGGGTTGAATGCATTTAGTCCGAGGGCTAAATCATCTAGTCCGCGGGTTAAATGCATTTAGTCCGAGGGCTAAATCATCTAGTCCGCGGGTTAAATCATGAGTCCGGGGATTGGATGTAATCAACCCGAGGGTTAAATTGTTTAGTCCGAGAACTAAAGAACTGTAATCCGGGGTTTAGAAAATGTATTACGATTGGTGGATTTAGCCCTAGGATTAAATCGATTTAGCCCGAGGATTAAATCGAATTAGTCCGAGGGCTATTTGTCCACCAGCGCCAACCATAATCGACCAGCGTGGAGTTAACAACGACCTGCACCAGGTAGAAGAACAGCAACATAAGTTTGTGGTATTTAGACATCCCCAGATTGACTTTATTTTCAATCTAACATTCAGACACACCTACATGGATTAATGCTGACGAATGCATATATTTTGTTTCACAGAAACGGTCATTTTAACCTAATAATTCTATAACCTAATTTTAAGGAGGCTTCGGGGGGAAATCGTTATTAATGTTTTCCCAGAGTGTGTACGAAAGGTTATGACTCTCCCTGAAACCCATACACCCTTTATCAGCTGAAGCCTAAGTGTGTAAACGCTTCAAGGAGAGTCACAACTGTTCATACTAAAAGACTAATAACAAGCTACCTGATTCCCAAGTTGTTTTCTTGGGTATTGTGGCGCAGTACAATTTGTTAATATTCATATGGCATAATGATGATCTATCAAATGCAATCTGGTGTCATATGTACACGTCATATGATGGCTCTTTCTGGATATTTTCTCCAGGAAGGAGTGTTTAACAAGGTCTAACATGTATTCATCTCTATATTCAAGGTGAAAGAAAACCCTTTTCATCTTTATAGTGATGTGCATATCATTATACGAATATATATCATATTTGAGGTGTATATCTTTATAAATGTGTTTATGTCATGTACTTAGCCCAAATCTCTGAACTATTCGAGTAGGGATAGCTGCGATTGCCTAAGTCGAGAGATTACTCGCTAAGCCGCGCTTAGATCGCTATTTATTTACCGATAAAAAAAACATTTAGAAAACATTGGCGGGAATAAAACCCCAAAGGGGTTGTTGTATCCCGACAAAATAACATTTCCAAAACGATGGTATAGATACAGTAGGTGAAGGTATTTAACACATACAAGAAACAAAAACTAGTTGAGATAATACATGGTACAAGCTTTCCTGTAGAGTTATATGGTTGCTTTCTAATGACCAGAAGTCGTCAATTTTTCCCAATTTTTCGAAAAGCGAGCTTGCGTATGGTCACGTTTATTTTAAAAAGTGATAACTCTTATTACGCGTTTCTGTAGCACAATTAACGGGTTAAAATGAGTAAGGCAAGCATTGCCCCAAAGAATGCTACGCTACAATAAGACAGATAGGAGTATATATCATAGAGTACCGTAATACAGAAAATGAATTGTATCCGGCTATTCCTAGTTTTATCGAGTGCTCGCATTGATTGTTGAACACATAGAAAACTAATGCTTTCCAAGTTTCTGTTCACAGGGTCAGTAACTCAGCCGGGCAGCAGTTAGAACCTGGATGACTATTCTGAATTTAGCCAGGATTCTTTGCACATAAGACTAGGGTCAAACTGTTCTAATACAGTCTTGCATATCGTAAAACTTGTTAGTGCATCCAGAACAAGTTCAAATTTTAACGAATAAAAGCATTTCTGGGGAATTGTATTTCTTCTCTGAATATTTTCCAATATATTCACGATTCTGTAAAGAAATTCTTATTATCCAATGTTCTACCTATCCCTTCTTCGTAGATTATTCATGAAATTGTATTTAATATGAAATGCAATAAGTCAACCGGCTTCGATGGTCTGAGGCTGAACATCTAAAGAACGCCACAGACAAACTGTTGGTACACCTGTTTCTGTGCTTCAACTGTATACTCAGACACGTTTTTTTGCCAGATAGGCTTACTTATATTGTTGTCAGCCCAGGTGTTAAAAGCAAAAATGGTGATATAACACAGTCTGACAATTATCGTCATATTGCCGTTGCTATCTCACAAAATGTTGAAAGAGTTATATTCAGGCTGTGTGAAAACGATCTATACACAACTGACTTTCGATTTGGTTTTAAAGCTGGAAGATCCACGTTTCAGTGCATCTATGTACAGAAAGAAATGATTAATTTATATTGTAACAATGGTAATACTATATGTTTTATGGATGCAACAAAAGCGTTAGATAGAGTGAATCACTGAACCTTGCTGAAAAAAAAACTTATTGACCGGAATGTCCCTCTATATATTGTACATATTATTTATACTTGGTGAGAGATGCAGTTGTTTACCGTTAAATGGGGTTCTACTTTTGCGCCTATGTTCGGAGCTATGAACGGTGTAGGCAAGGTGGAGTTCTCTCTCCTTTTATATTTGCCATCTAATTACATGACTTAGATAGGAGATTGTCCAAAACAAATGTCGGATATAACATAGCCGGTGTGTTTATAAACCATTTAATATATGCGGACGATCTGTGCTTATTGTGTTCATCTGCCAGGTCTATGCATATATTGTTAAATGAATGCGATGACCATTCTATCTCGCATGATCTTGTTTTTAACACAAAGAGGTATGTATGTTACGTAAACCAAAAGGATACGGAGTATTTTCCCCTCCCACTGTCAAATTAGGTGACACTGTTCTGGAATATGTAGATTGTTACACGTACCTGGGTCATATTTTATGCTCGGATAGGTCTGGCAATATGGACATTGATCACCAGATGAGATATACGTGAAAATACCTTGTTGCGGAAATTTAACGCATGTTCTAATATTTTAAAAAAATATCTTTTTATTGTAGTCATATGTGGTGTATGTACACTAAACAATGTTACAATAAGATACGAGTCATGTACAACAATGCATTCCGGTGGCTTTTAAATTATAGACGTGATTGTAGTGCCAGTTGAATGTTTTGTATAAATGGAACACCATCCTTTGGTAAACTGGTTGGGAAGAGTGTCTTTCGCTTCAAGTGTAGAATTGAAAATAGCAGTAATATCTTGCTGAAGACCATCTTGCAGTCGGATGTAATGGTTCAATCGCTCTTCCAGTCCACCTGGCGAAATCAACTGTTTACTGTACCCAAAGAAGACTTTCAGTACCTATTTGAGACTTATTGTCCCATCATCTCAAACTGTATATGGACTAGTTATGTGTGAAATAAAACTATTATTATTATTATTATTATTATATTGAGCTTTGATCCGCAATCTTTTTGAACTATTTGTTTTGTGCCATCATATCTGTCAATCGAAGCAAAATCAAGGGAACATGAATGCTAATAGATCGCAGTTTTATCTTGGACAAGTAAGAGTGATTGTCTTTCCAAATTTAGTAACATATCCCAAACTCGATGCTATCATCGTCCGTTCCTTTTATGCTGCGCTTCTACGTCGTACGTCAATGATCTACGTAAAACGTCATAGCATAAAGATTATGCAACTAAAGGCTGAATATTGTCAGATAGAGAGAGAATTACGGTTTGACGTCGCATTAAGCAATATTTCAGCTACATAGCGACGATCAAACAAAATTCTAAGTATTCCAGTTAATAACGTTGTAACCCAACGCATTAAAACATACACACATCAAAAGCTATACAACAAACCGATTTTTCTCAAAAAACCTAATATACATCTCTTTCACCCGACTAAAGCGATCTTCTAAAGTATAATAATAATAATAATAATAATAATAATAATAAAAGGCTTCATTTATAGTCGATATTACACTCTTAGGCTGTCGCCTTTCTAACAGAGGGTCGACATATAGAGATAATATACAATCGCAAGTATATATACAAATAGAAAATAATAAATTGTTTACATAAATAATTAAAAAAATGTAAATATGCATATATTGCACAGCTGAAATAACTAAGACTAACTATCTAGCTAGGCTCTGAGCATATGCTGCCCGAGTGTGGATTTAAAAACTTGAAGGCTGCTGGACTTTCTTATTTCGACTGGAATTTCATTCCAAATTTTGGGGCCGTTGTACGAAAAGTTCTTTTCGAAATTTTGTGTTCTATGAGCTGGCATGTACAATGAATGTGTCTGTGTTGACCGTGTTTGCCTTTCGTGTATATCTTGGCTAACCGCCAACAGGTCTCTTAAATAAGGAGGCCACAGGCCATGCAATGTTCTGTGCCCCAATACACACTCCAAGCAATTGTTACAGGCACAGATTTCTGGAAGAACCCACCCTGTTCCCAAGGGCGTCGTTAGTGAAGTCGATCCGAAAAATCCTGAAGACGCCCATGGTTCTCAAAGGGGTACCAAGACAAAGGAATCATACACGCGATTACAGTGAACTCATATTTACCAGTATAACTTAACCAAAAACCAAAAAGAGACTTACGAACTTGTACATATAGCGATTCTTATTTACTTCTATTTATATCTCCTACTAATCTCTCATTGTTATTTATTTATTTATTTATTTATTTATATATTTAGCGCTGGAAAAGATATTCAATAAACAAAGTAATGTACCGCGAAATTCAAATAAAACATTGAGTTGATGGGCCGCGAAATCCGAATGGGAAGCGGCCCTTAAACTACAATTTCAATCAATCATGCAATGTTTTGTAAACTTGGACGGATTCGTTAAATTGTTCATATTTTCGAAAAAGAAGCCAACTCATTCTAAGAAAGAGATCAGCCTTGGGAGTATAGAAATCTTCATCGAGAATAGTTCTCGCAATTCGTGCCTGCAGACGTTCCATTTTATTTAACATAGGGATGCTGCATTTACCCCAAACTGTCGAACAGAAATCGAAATGGGGGAGGATAAAACAATTATAAAAAAGTTGTGCGTGCATGTAAGGGCAAAAATTGTTTAATTTTCCTATTTTGCGGGAAGCAGCATTAACTTGTTTGTCCCACGAAAGATCTTCGTCTACTAAAATGCCTAATAATTTCTCGCATGTAGAATTTTCCACTGCAACGTCTTGACATTTTACGTGTAAGTTGCTTTGTAGACGCCATCTCTTCTGTTTAGTTGTTAGAAGCATGGTTTTTGTTTTTGTGGTGTTTATGCACATTTTATTTAACTCACACCACTGCGAAACATCATCAGCAGTTGCATTAAGGCAATTTTCAATTTCAGTCGGCGTCTTGCCTTTGGCTAGGGCTTTGGAGTCATCAGCGAATAGGTGTAGACGACATTTATCACTGAATAAAAGCAGGTCATTGATAGAGGAGAAAAAATAGAGGCCCTAGAATGGTCCGTAGCTGCTCGACAAAGAGATAGGAAACCAAGACCGCATGACACATTGATATATTACCTCCCAGATGCCTTCCTTGGTTTTAAAATATCAGAATGTACGAAAATGGATGTAACGAAAGTGAATTTGATGGAAATTCACTGGTTTGCGAGTGTAGCGTTCCTGTGTTTCTCTGTTATGGAGTGCACAATCGTCATCAAACGTTTGTCAAATCCAGGAAATGTTTCGTAACTATAAACTTCTTGAACGCACAATAGTGGCATTCTGATACGAGATAAAAGTTCAGATATCCATGGATGTGTTTTGCAACCCTCACATGCAATCAACGAACTCCATTGACAGGTCGTGTCCAGAAGTCCATCGTCAAGCTGTGAAACCCCTCGCCACATTCGTGAAGAACAAATTTGAGCTCGTCAAGCACCACCGAGTGTCTGTCAGACCTGATTCTTGTCTTGTTCATAATGGACGCCAATGGTGATAAGGCTGGGCTTTAGAACGCTTTAGTACGCTCCTTCACTAATCAGCTAATAAGTTTATGCTCGTCACCAGTGAGCGAATTAGTTGAAAAAATGCCATTTTCTTTGCAAAAGATATTCAAATGTATTAAAGGATTCGCAAGTGCCCGGATGTAGATGGTTGCGCGTCATATTCGCTGCACATGTGTTGGAGACTTCAAAGAACAGCAATAATGGCAAACCCTTGAGAGTAAATTAATACCAAAACTGAAAAAACCTCAGTAGTTTCGAGAATATTGCTAAATTTAGACGGATTTGAAGTAATTTCGCATCAATAAATTATCTATAAACTTGTCTTTAAGCTAAAACGTGTGCACATTACCTCGTTGGAGATAAAATTTATATTAGTCGGGAAATAACAGCCTCGTCGTGCATGACCAAGTGGCAGATCCTGAATATGACGCGACTTGGGCCGTTCCAAAAATAATGTCAGTACATGAACCGACGAAGTGGGAGTAGACGTACCGATTGATATATACACCAAGTTTTATCATTGTATGGTACATATCATGCGGCATTTCATTAGTCAAACAAGATTTTCAACAAAAGTTACCATGTGGCAGATTTTCTATGTCGATCAGTCAAGTAACTGAAATCTCTAGTATATGTACATTTCTGCTTTAAAAATAGATGAATGATGTGACGTTAATTTTTGACCGTTTTACCTTAAAATAAACTGAATCAATCCGACATTTCTTCTATATGTGCATTTCTGCTTTTAGATAAATGGTTTCAGTTGTGGGATGATGTGACGTCGACTCGCAATAAACTGCTCCGGACTTCGGAATCACCTGAGTGATTTGTTTGATAACTATCTGGGCGTTTTGCGAGGCAAATAGATTCAGTTTCCGGTGCTGAGACCTTGACCTTCGACCTACTGATGTATCAATACTGCGAAAGCTATTGTCTCAATAACCCTTCAGTGAAAATTTGGAATGGGCGAATGAATGTTTCGGAAGTTATCATGCTAATCAGTGAAACACTCGCCTACGCACACGTAGATAGAGCGATTTCATATTTCCCGATCGGTGTCCGACTGGAAACAATGGCATGCTCTTCCCCATCCATTTTGTTTGAACCATAGACGGGATAACAATTTGTTTGAACCATAGACGGGATAACATCAAACTTCTTGGAAATTTGAATTGCCTACGAAGTTTTCACCTGGTACAAGCTCTGCTGCTCTCTGAACGAGAAAATTCTCCCAGTCTACAGCCGCATGTGCCTCGTATGCCCGTCTCTCACTGCCAGTTGCGTTGATCGAAACAGTAACATCTGTTAGTGGTCCCGGGCTGTGAAAATAAATAACAATGCCCGTAAATGTTCCGGTTGTGACCTAAAATATCAATCATATATATACTCAATATAAATAGCATGCTTATTGTTACCCCGTATCTGGTATCAGTGTGAAAGGCTGACCTCATTTCCCTACATATTCTCTGATTGTCCAGTTTCTTTAGATCGTGTGTACGAGTAACAAGTTTTACTTGTTTGCAGCACTTGGTCATACCTGTTTATATTCGATTATAGAATATTATTTTTACACACACTTGTACACGGCTCGATGCGCTTGCGCAGCTCCCTTAGACATATTGGTGTTATGTTTTATGAAGATGTGTACACACACAAACAATAATTTCTGATTGTGATAGGCGTTCATGATTTCGCAATACATGTGGACTAGTTTACGTCGAAACGTGTAAAATTGTCCAGGAAACTGGATCGTCTGTACTGGACTAAGTATGAAATATCACCTCCTGCTCAGCCATTGGATTGCATAAGCGGTGTAAATGAGGTCGATACTTTGTGGTGGTAGGCACTGGGAATAGAAACCTGTACCCGAAGCCAACACAAATACGTTGGGGAACTCCTCTAGTATGCCGGGCGTATCCGGTAGCATTCCTGAAACAATACAGATTCGGGGGAATTATTTGACTACTTGAACAATGGTGGTTGTGGCCAAAACTGACTGCAAATCGAGATCTTACCGAAGGACGAACCGAGGATGAAAGCAAAAGCTCAATAATTATACCAGGATTGATCAAGTGAAACAAACATTTTTACCCCATCAGACAGTACTTACCTCATCAGACAGTAGTTACCTCATCAGACACTAGTTACCTAATCAGACAGTAGTTACCTCATCAGACAGTAGTTACCTAATCAGACAGTAATTTTCAGGGTCGAGAGAAATCCGAAGATTCTGTCGCGACCAAAGCCCGGGATGACTGTAGTGATACAATTTAAATGGTAAAGTAAGATACAAATAAATATTCCTTTATTATTATTCGCTATGAATTATTTTGAACTTTTCCAGTCTGATAACATTTGCCTACATGTGAGTTATTTAATAAAGCGCTATTGGAACATTATAATACATTTATGTGCGGCACTGGCCTGCGCTTTATGACATGGTCATGTCTTGCGCAGTTCATAGGAGGTCACCTAACACTGGATAATGCACAGATCACACACGCCAGTGACCAGAACAGCAAGTGGCTGTGTATACTGAGATAAAACTGCACTGTTTAGAACATTCAACAATTCTATTCAGTTCAAGATACATGTACAGTTTTCTGTGACCTCACTCAAGTGGATTAAACTTCTATGTACTATGATGCAAATTGTAATCAACTTTGCTACTGAGCAAAATGTAATCTACGGTGATTTATGGTGACTATGAATTCCTCTACATGTATAGGTGAACGGTGATTCGTGTGAAAACTTTGACCCCGAGCTGGAATTAATGGTGTCACGGTGTCCTAGTTGAACATAGCGAAAAAGAGGAGACTTGCATGATGATTTGTGTTGTCCTGATTCTACAGGTTTATAATGGATTACTACGATTCTAACGGCTTACTAACAGTGATACACTTCAATGACAATTTACGCCGTTGTTTCGTTACGCGAACTTTTGTGTCATTACGTGTACGTTGCGTCGTTACACTTTGATTCTGTCTTATGTTGACGCGAGGGTAAGATCAGCATCATCTCAGTCTAATTAGGTAATATAAGCAACTCTAAAGCAATGTTGTGAAATTGAAACACAAGTATGATACACTTTTCAGACACTTATCTGCAACTAGTATTCTTCTCTCATATGGAATACCGTGTCCATTTTTGTTAGGGCAATATAATGATATATCTTGATTGCTTTAAGATGTTCTTATGATCCGGTGATGGTTTAACTATATCGTTTGCGTGTCAATCACTGTTTCCCTCATTTGATATTCTCGAAGGTGAGCAAGGTAGTGAAATCCGAAATTGAGTGACGTTACGTTGCTGTTTTATAAATGATAAAACTAAAGTATTATTTAAATATACAAATACAAGTTTGATAATACAAATCACACACAAACATATATCACAAGACTAAATGAAAAAATAAATGAATAATAGACCGGAATATATGTTATGATCGGTACAGTCACGAAACAATTTAGATGAGAAAAAAACCCAGAACTGTGTTTGACAGAGAGAGAGAGAGAGGGAGAGAGAGAGAGAGAGTTAAGGTTTAACGTCGCGTTCAGCAATTTCTCAACTATATAGCGATGATCAAATAAAATTCTAAGTTTTCAAAACAAGTCAACAACCCAGCAATCCAGAAGAAATCAACACAACACACCAAAAGACATGCACATACATTAAAACTTATACAACAAACCGAATTCTCTCACATAACCTAAAATGCAGTCTTCTTTCACACGACTAGAAAGAGTTTTCAAAGTAGCTGCTCGATAAAAAGAATCTCTTACAATCATAAAATCTATATAGTCGATAAGGATATATTTCATTGAGATCTTCGTGGCATGGAATACACCTTGAGACTGGCTCTTTTTTTAGTAAATGTTCGTGTGTTATTTATTTATTTTTTTATTATTATTTTTTTTTATTTTTTTTTTATTTTTAGCCCTGGATGTTACCACTGGGCATTTATTTACGCTTTTCAGCCACGGTTTTACATGCCGCCCTTCCATCACCCACGCGGTAGGGGGTTTCCAGGGCGTGTGGTTCATTAGTATACAGTATTAATATAGATTAATATGCAACTATACAACTTAAATAGTAATTAAACATATCCTATGTACAGAAGATAACATCACACCAAGCTATATAGCTACATATCTAATACATATTTGATTCGTGGAACTGGCGAGAAAAGCTAGAGCAAATGTTGATTTTCTAGAGAGAAACAGTACAGAGAAAACAAGTAAAGGATAAAAAAATCGATAAAAATGTTAATTATTAATGCAGTTTTTGGTTATTAAAAAGTCACTTACTATTTGATAGTATGTAAAGTGGTTCACCCGAATAATCACTAGCGTTTTATAACAGCATACTTTCACTAATGCCTTCCTGAACATTAAACACATCAGTCTTAAAGGGAAAATGCCCTCCCTATGGGTCTGTCTCGAAAAGTGCTTCGAATTTCTTCCATTTGGACTTACATATCCGGTTTGAGTTTTCAACATTGCATGTATAGTTTTTTATTCTATATTGTTCACGAAATATGTTTTGAAGAGCTTTGATATGTGGTTGGGTACCAAGAGATTTATTTTTAAAAATATATATTTTTGTTAGGATCATTAGAGTATTTATTGCACATTTTTGTTTGTTCCATCCGAATAAAATTGTATCCGTTGTTATTTCTTCATCTATTCCAAGTTCTTCGTGAAGCCACTTTTGGAGATCAGACCACAGAGGTTTGACGATACTGCACTGGAAAAACAGATGTTCCATTGTCTCTCGTTCCATCTTACAATATTCACACAAGTCAGTATCGTTCCATCTTACAATATTCACACAAGTCAGTATCCGAAATACCTATTTTATGAAGAAATGAGTTTGTTGCTATTATTCTGTAAATAAAGCGATACTGGAAGTCAGTCAGTTTGGCATAGCTGTAGCAATGCGAGTTTGCTTCAAAAGCATTGATCCAATCAATGTCACCTGCTTGTAAAAATACTTCCCACTTTTCTTGAGCCGTACATTTCATATATTTTCTTTTGTTTAGTATGTCATAAAAACGTCTACAACCCTTCCCTTCCTGTGCCAGTACCCTTAGATGCGCAGTAAAATTTGGCGAGTATTTCAATTCTTTAATATTTTCGGTATGTATTGTTTCCAGCCATTTTTACGGCACACTCTTCATTAATCTATTGTAGTCGAGGAATGTTCCGCTGATATGATAAGTATTTTTTATCTCCTCAAATGTCTTTAATACTCCATTATCATTAATAATATCTCTCATATAGCGCAAGTTATTATCGTACCAATTTTTGACGAATAAGTTTTTATTAAGAAAATTAGAATTGTAAAATAGGGGCTCATTAATTATCTCATCCTGTTTTGTTATGGGTATAATTTTATAAAAGTTCTGCCATGCTCGCAGGACATCGTTCCAAAAAGGATTTTTCGTATTTTTAATAAGTTCCGTAAGATATTGTCCCCCAAAATTGAACATGTTTGGTGACAATGTGCAGCAGCTTATATATTGCCATTTTTTTACCCTGGAATGCTATGCGTCTAACTCACGATATTTTTAACGACTGGACAAAGTTCGTAAGATCTACCATTCTCAGACCTCCGACATTGTAATCCTGCGAAATAATGTGCCGTTTAATTCTATCTGGCCCATTGTTCCAGAGGAATTTATAGAGTATTGTACTCATGTTTGTCATGCACTCCTCGGATTTGGCAAGGAAAGGAAGAGATGTATCAGTTTTGACATTGCCAGTGACTTAATGACTGTTATTTTTCCCAAGAGAGTTAAGTTTCGCAGTCTCCATTTGCTAAGTTCCTTCTTTAGGTCCGATATTTTCGATAAAGAATTTAATTTCCATATACCTGAAAAGTTAACAGAAGAAAAATGTATTCCCAGTGCAGTAAAGTCATTCACCCAATCCAGACTAATATCTTGACACAGCCTGATATTGGACCCAGTTAGTGCTCCTATCCAAACTGCCTTGGTTTCTTCAATATTTATTTTTAGTCCCGAGTAGTGGTAAAATTGTTGTAGACATTTCAGCGCCTCACGCAGGGAGGTCTCCGATCCGTCAAGCGTCAACTGAGTGTCGTCTGCATACTGACCGATTTTGTACTCTACCTCTCCTAAACGTATCCGTTTGTTACTGTTATTATTCCTTATCATTTGACCTAGGACTTCAGCACATCATAAGAATAAATACGGCGATATAGGATCCCCTTGTCTGCATCCCCGCCCAACATTAAATGATTGTGAAAGGTGGCCGTTTTGTATTATACATGTCCGTATATTCTCATAAAAAGTTTTTATCCATTTTTGTATATTTTCCCCAAAGTTGAACATTTTGATGACCTTATCCATGAAATCGAATCAAACGCCTTTTCAAAATCGATTAAAAGCAATAGTCCCGGGATTTCCCTTTCTTTGGTTTCGAACATTAGGTCATATATTAATCTGATATTCTCCCCAATATATCTGCCCGCAATGAATCCCTTTTGGTCTTCTTGAATAATTTTATCTAAAATACCTTTCAATCGGTTGGCTATGCACGTGGATGCTAGTTTGTATATAACAGTAAGCAATGTGATTGGTCGCCAGTTTTTGAGTAGATTTCTTGGCTTATTTGGCTTTGGAAGGCAAGTGATAATTCCCTGCCGTTGCGCTAGAGAAAACTCACCTTTCTGGAAGCTTGTATTCACAGATCTCAGGACGAAGTACCCTAACTGCCTCCAGAAGATTTTAGAGAATTCCGCAGGAAAACCATCCAATCCTGGACTCTTGTCATTCTTCGAATTTTTGAGCGCGGATGTGATTTCTTCGTATGTTATCTCTCCTTCCAAGGTTTTCGCTTCGTAGTCTGTTAATTTAGGTAATTTTAAATCGTCTAGAAACCCATCTGAATTTGCATCTTCTGTTTCTTTTTCGGAATATAAATTATAATAGAAACGTTTTTGTTCTTCGAGTATGTCTATCGTATTATATAAATCCGCTCCCGTGTTTGTTGTCAATTTCGTCATCATTTTGTTAGTATATTGCCTTTTTTCTAGTTGTAAGAAATATTTTGTTGGTTTTTCCCCCTCTCCAACCCACCTACATTTTGTTCGTGTTATGATTCCTTTTATCTTTGCGTCCCGCAGCTCTTTTAACTGCCTCTTTGTTTCCTCTAACAGTGTTATTCTATCTACCCCTATGTTGATAAAGTTACTGTGTATTTCTTCTTCTAAATCTTCAATATTTTTCTCGAGTTCTGCTTCTTTTTCTGTGTTTTCCTTCTTCTTTCTAGAACTATATTTTATGCTCTCGCCTCGAATTTTCATCAGTAGAGTGTCTAGGAATAACTGGTCATCTATTTGTAATTGCAGATCTTTTGCTAGTACATTAGTAATGTGTTCTAGATTGTATGGAGTTGCACAATATTCTTCGATTGTTTCGTCGATTACTTGTTTAACTAGATCGATGTAGCTTTTATCCTTTAACAGGGAGCAGTTAAATTTCCAGTATCCCTTGCCGCGTTCAGTATTGCTGAATTTGCATTTGATTATTATAGATGAGTGGTCTGTTCTGTAACCTGGTAAGATATTAGATTCATTTACCATATTGAAAATATCCACACTAGTTAAAAAAAATTCCAGTCTGGTTTGTTGTCTAGGTTTTTTTCTACGCCACGTGTAGTTCTTCTCCGTGCGATGCATTATTCTCCAGGCATCAATATAATCCTGCTTTTCCATCATCTCTAACACGGTTTTTCTCGCGTTTGGATTGTTAACGTGTTTGTAGTTTTCAGAGTCCACATCAGGATCAAGTACCATGTTCCAGTCACCGCAAATAATTACCGATGGGTTGCCAATGTTCTCAATTTTCTTTTCCACAGAATTGTAAAACGATAATGTTCTCAATTTTCTTTTCCACAGAATTGTAAAACGATGGTTTATCAGTATTCGGACCGTATATATTGGCGATAGTTACTGGGGTTTCGTGAATCTCTAAGTCCAGAATTAGATAGTTTCTCAGCGGGTCTTGTACTACTTGATTGATCTTGTAATCAAAGTTGTTGTTCAATAGAATTGCTACCCCCCGCGAATTGGATCTGGAAGGGCTTACAAATGCATCCTTTGCCCATTCCCTTTTAATTGACGTCTCGAATTTTGGATCTGTATGCGTGTCCTGAAGACATATAATAGAAAACTTCTTTTTGCGAAAATAGTGAAATACATCTGTCCTTTTGTTTTACACCAGCCAACCCTTGACAGTTCATTGACACCATATCAACAGTATCAGACATCTTACAAGATCAGGCATTAAGATAATTGTAAGGGGCATAACTGTTGGTGTTCCAGTCTGAATTGGGTAAACATTTTCTAGAGAAGGTAGTACGTATAAACATGTACTGTTTAGTTTATGTGATTTAGGGTGCAAGTGAACGTTATTTGGGTGAAAAGCAATAATGGGATTTTCTGAAAAGGGTGTAGATTGTAACCCGTCCCGCATAATTTCCAAGAATATTAGTCGATATATGCCCATTTATGCATTGACTGGAAGTCAAGAGAAGACAAATATTATAGTTTACCATGTAATTTTGACCATATCGTTGTAGAAATAACATATGTTCAGCTTCAGTCCAATAGGTTAGTTCTCAAGCACAGCTATATAGATATTTTATGGAAGTGTAACAGACTAGGCATTTCTATGCAGACCAGATTTTCACGTGCAAACTATACACGCGCACATATGTTAATCCATATAAATATCTTCAGTCATATGTACATATATACACACACGACTGAACCCACGTACATTTTATACATATATGTAGATACACAGTGTATGTACTATCTTTAATATATACCTATATAATCACATACATGTGTAAATATCCTCAACCATATATACAAAGGTTCACTCGCGAATGACCTGCGTAAATTCAAAGTTGTATACATATATGTAGATGTTCATATAAGAAAAATAACGAAAAACCTTCTCAACTTTCTACATCATTATATTCCGACTGCTTCTGAAGTAGAATGCATTTAGCGTCGAGTGAAGGCATCTTCCACACCGGGGTTTTTAAAGGTTAAAAAAGAAGTTTGCTGGCGTGGAGCAGTAATATAAGAAAAATAACGAAAAACCTTCTCAACTTTCTACATCATTATATTCCGACTGCTTCTGAAGTAGAATGCATTTAGCGTCGAGTGAAGGCATCTTCCACACCGGGGTTGATAAAGGTAAAAAAAGTAGTTTGCTGGCGTGGAGCAGTAATATAAGAAAAATAACGAAAAACCTTCTCAACTTTCTACATCATTATATTCCGACTGCTTCTGAAGTAGAATGCATTTAGCGTCGAGTGAAGGCATCTTCCACACCGGGGTCGATAAAGGTAAAAAAAAAAGTTTGCTGGCGTGGAGAAGTAATATAAGAAAAATAACGAAAAACCTTCTCAACTTTCTACATCATTATATTCCGACTGCTTCTGAAGTAGAATGCATTTAGCGTCGAGTGAAGGCATCTTCCACACCGGGGTCGATATAGGTAAAAAAAGAAGTTTGCTGGCGTGGAGCAGTAATATAAGAAAAATAACGAAAAACCTTCTCAACTTTCTACATCATTATATTCCGACTGCTTCTGAAGTAGAATGCATTTAGCGTCGAGTGAAGGCATCTTCCACACCGGGGTCGATAAAGGTAAAAAAAGAAGTTTGCTGGCGTGGAGCAGTAATATAAGAAAAATAACGAAAAACCTTCTCAACTTTCTACATCATTATATTCCGACTGCTTCTGATGAATGCATTTAGCGTCAGTGAAGGCATCTTCCACACACCAGGGTTGAATAAAGGTAAAAAATTAGTTTGCTGGCGTGGAGCAGTAATATAAGAAAAATAACGAAAAACACTAAACTTTCTACATCATTATATTCAAACTGCTTCTGAAGTAGAATGTATTTAGCGTCAGTGAAGGCATCTGTATTCCACACCGAGGTCGATATAGGTAAAAAAGAAGTTTGCTGGCGTGGAGCATTAATATAAGAAAAATAACGAAAAACCTTCTCAACTTTCTACATCATTATATTCCGACTGTTCTGAAATGGGAATCATTTAGCGTAAGTGAAGGCATCTTCCACACCGGGGTCGATATAGGTAAAAATAGAAGTTTGCTGGCGTGGAGCAGTAATATAAGAAAAATAACGAAAAACCTTCTCAACTTTCTACATCATTATATTCCGACTGCTTCTGAAGTAGAATGCATTTAGCGTCGAGTGAAGGCATCTTCCACACCGGGGTCGATAAAGGCAAAAAAAGAAGTTTGCTGGCGTGGAGCAGTAATATAAGAAAAATAACGAAAAACCTTCTCAACTTTCTACATCATTATATTCCGACTGCTTCTGAAGTAGAATGCATTTAGCGTCGAGTGAAAGCATCTTCCACACCGGGGTCGATAAAGGTAAAAAAAGAAGTTTGCTGCCGTGGAGCAGTAATATAAGAAAAAATAACGAAAAACCTTCTCAACTTTCTACATCATTATATTCCGACTGCTTCTGAAGTAGAATGCATTTAGCGTCGAGTGAAGGCATCTTCCACACCGGGGTTGATAAAGGTAAAAAAAGTAGTTTGCTGGCGTGGAGCAGTAATATAAGAAAAATAACGAAAAACCTTCTCAACTTTCTACATCATTATATTCCGACTGCTTCTGAAGTAGAATGCATTTAGCGTCGAGTGAAGGCATCTTCCACACCGGGGTCGATAAAGGTACAAAAAGAAGTTTGCTGGCGTGGAGCAGTAATATAAGAAAAATAACGAAAAACCTTCTCAACTTTCTACATCATTATATTCCGACTACTTCTGAAGTAGAATGCATTTAGCGTCGAGTGAAGGCATCTTCCACACCGGGGTCGATAAAGGTAACAAAAGAAGTTTGCTGGCGTGGAGCAGTAATATAAGAAAAATAACGAAAAACCTTCTCAACTTTCTACATCATTATATTCCGACTGCTTCTGAAGTAGAATGCATTTAGCGTCGAGTGAAAGCATCTTCCACACCGGGGTCGATAAAGGTAAAAAAAGAAGTTTGCTGGCGTGGAGCAGTAATATAAGAAAAATAACGAAAAACCTTCTCAACTTTCTACATCATTATATTCCGACTGCTTCTGAAGTAGAATGCATTTAGCGTCAAGTGAAGGCATCTTCCACACCGGGGTCTATAAAAGTAAAAAAAGAAGTTTGCTGGCGTGGAGCAGTAATATAAGAAAAATAACGAAAAACCTTCTCAACTTTCTACATCATATTCCGACTGCTTCTGAAGTAGAATGCATTTAGCGTCGAGTGAAGGCATCTTCCACACCGGGGTCGATAAAGGTAAAAAAAGAAGTTTGCTGGCGTGGAGCAGTAATATAAGAAAAATAACGAAAAACCTTCTCAACTTTCTACATCATTATATTCCGACTGCTTCTGAAGTAGAATGCAGTTAGCGTCGAGTGAAGGCATCTTCTACACCGGGGTCGATAAAGGTAAAAAAAGAAGTTTGCTGGCGTGGAGCAGTAATATAAGAAAAATCATGTCGTGCAACTGGCCTGTGCTGGATTTGTCCCAGAGAGAGAGTTTAATGAGCCATAAAATCCACAGGACTCCAATTATAAATTAGCTGAGATGTCCAGTGCAATCTATCAAAGTCTTAATAATGAGTAGTTCCATCAAGTCAGACGGCCAAGGACCA
>JAVTVY010053972.1:0-32081 GCA_036873755.1 Hanleya hanleyi
AAATCAAACGTTTACACCTTCTGTGTTCATGTTTACACCCTTAGGAGGTGTAAATAAGGTGTAGAAAAGGTGCAAATGTATGAAGATTGCTTCCAACCCTGCTTTTACACCCGTAAAGGTGTAAATTTATTGGAAGGTGTTAAAAAGGTGTAAATACTTAATTTTCCATACACATTTGGAACTTAATTTCTATGTTGCAGAAATGTATTTCCTTGTCATGCTTTCGGTAAACCATCAACATTTTCAAGCACCCCAACTTTTTACACAAAACTAAATCAATGGATCTAACAATTTGATCAGTCTCTCCAACATTTGAGCAAAAATTCTGAAGGAAATATGACAAAAAAACGAGCTGCAGACCACAAGAGTCAATCCCCCCGTCAGTTTCACGAGGGAGTGAATATTGAACAGCCGCTCAAGTGTTTTCGCTCAAGGTCGGGCTCAACACTACAGAGTGGGAGGGGGGGGACGTTCTGAGGTTTTGAATATCAACATTATAGTAAATGTTATGTATCATGCAGAGTCGACAAAAGCACGTTGTTTGTCGACTGTCGACCAATGTAAGAAGTTATCAGATCGATATCTACAGTGCTGACAACTGCTCAGCTATCAGATAAAGTGATTTTGAACTTCATTCCAATGGGGGATTTGCACAATAAGCAGTGAATAAAACGGAAATTGTAAAATTATGGGCTTTGATTGATCCACTGAGACAGGAAGGTGTGAAAGAGACTCAACGGTTCGAAGTGATAATCATGACAGCTTGTTGTGCATGTTATCCATTAACAATTGCGCGATTATCGTCACAAATTATTACTTGATAAAGCAATGGTTACCATTCTCTCCGACCCCTTTTGACACATCAAAATCATAATCCGCGGCCTGCCTTTGTCTCATATCCCTTTGACGCTAACGCCAAGCTTTGGTTAAATTGTACATATCGGTGATGATTCTATTGCTCAATTAGTTTTTAGTTTATTCTGCCAATGCCTAACAATATATTCATCGCTTCTATTGTTCATTAATTTGTAAATAAGCATGGCTCCGCTTCTCATGCTGTTATTTATTTTAATATTTAGCACTGCAAAAGATCTTAAATTAACAACATGTACCGTGAAGTTTAAATAAAATATTGAGTTGATGGGCCGCGAAATCCGTATGGGAAGCGGCTCTTAAACTACAATTTCAATCAATCATGCTGTCCACCATTTCCAATATATGCACACGTGATATTACTTCCAAACAAACATATATTAGGATAAATTACGTACAGCCGGGTTTTTTTCACGTCGCTCGTTCGGTGCTGTGCTGTCCATTAAAGTGGACTTTCTGCGAGATGGCGACTTGCCCGCTGTTGATCGGGGAGAACCGAAAGAAAATCGCTTTACCTTTTGCAACTCCCAGCCTGTCGGACCTTGAAGATCATATTTCACAGAATGCTACCTTAACTGATCTAATTGGCATTAACGACGTAACCTTCCAGGTAAATATGCCATTTTTTCATATTTGTACAATATAATTGCCCCTGTGAACCCAGGTCGGAGCAGGGAGATGCATGTAAATATGTATGTATTTAGAGGCTGAAGAAAATGTTACATCTTACAGACAATTTATAACGGAGAATATATTTTTATACTGTCGGAGCAGATGATCGAAACATAGTTCAACTATGCTAAAAATGTGACTCGATTGAGTATTTTCTGTTGCTCTCGGTATTTCATTCAACTTTTGCCGACAGAACAGAACAAGCTCGAAACTTTGTCGAATCAACATACATGCGGGAAAATACGGTGCTATGATAACATACACTTTTGCGAAATTTGATTAATATAATCTGCTCAGAGATATTGTTTGACCCAATCAACTTAGTGACGCTTGAAAATATAGAAATTCTATTTAAATCTCATCAATAGTAGGCCCCTATATCAGAGAAAAACGAGTCAGAACTGGTTAGCCTGGTGCCCTGATTATGGAGGTGCTTGTTACCCTATACCATAGTGTTCGGGAACCAGATTATAAATGATACTAGTCAATGCGCATGCTCACAAGGATCACGTGGGAGAAAATGGAGGGCGGTTTGATTTTCTTCGAGAAGGCTTGTTTCAAACTCTGCGAAATCGTGTCGATTTAGCCCACTATAGTCACACATATTTGTAAGTATTATCTTCATTAGATAGGAGTGCAACTACCTCGAACACGTCACTGTTGAAAATGTGCTCCAAAATGTTCAGCTCGCATAAAACTGGGAGTTCATTCAATGAATGCGAATCCAAAATGGCGGCATAAATTTGTTCAGTGATAGCTTTGCTCAGTTCAATGCAGTACTTATAGTGAATTTTAGTACGCAGTGGAATAGGAATAGTTAAAAACGCCCAGCCACTTGGAACGTTTGGGATATTTTGAGGTACTATTTACCCTTACTATTTACCCAAATAATTTTACTAATATGAAACCAGAATTATATGATGTTTAAAAAGAGCCGGGCTGGACTGGATGATCGGTTCTTGTAGGTTCTCTTCAACCCCTACGACTTAGTTTCGTGGGTATATGACGGCTTATTTTCGTGGCTATATGAGACAGATTGACTGATAAATTGTTTGCCACTTAGTTAAATGCGATTTATTTATTTTCCAGTTGTATGATGCTGATTTTGAAGAGTTCATGGACATCGAGCACCACGAGGAGATACCGGAAAAGTTCGAAATCCAGATATTACAGCATACGACAACAGATTGAGCATTTCACAATGTCCCAGAGCGTACTGATAAGAAGGTATCAACGATTCGTGTTCTCCTGTTTGGGGGGGAATCACTGTTATTCACAGACCATGAAAATATAATAAATAATTATGGCAGAACTAATGAAATAACCTAGTATTGTGAAATCTGACCGGAACCTTTGCTAATTTTAATAAGTCTTATAATTATTATTCACTTCTGGTTTTGTAGCTACACTGTGATCAATCGATCCAGTTCAATGAATATGTGGATACATGTAAATTTGATTCACCCTGTTTCTATGCAGACTACACAGGATATAGCCAGTTACTTATGTGCGTCTTTAAATCGCAGTTGAAAAATTAATATTTTTCCCCATTTCAGGAGAGCACAGGCACTGGTCCAAGTGACACCGTGGAAATGCATTTTCAACATGAACTATCAACTATGTAAGTCAACTTTCTTACAGTCTGATTACCGTAGTTTTGTTTCTTTTCCAAAGAATGTAAATTTTGATTCAGTTACATGAGCTGGGTTCGACGGGTGTCACTAAATAAGAGACCGATACAGACCGATAATTATAAAGGACAGACCTATACTAGATTACGGCCTCTAGAAGACATAATTGGTAGTTTGTGGTATTTTCTTGTAAAAACAGCTGTTGAAAGCGTAAAACGGTGTGGCAATCAGCTTCCCGCTAGGCCCTACGTGAAGTGGCACACGGCCGATTCGCCCACCTGTGTCGTCTAGCACCTTCCACGCACTCCCAGCGGACCGGTTCGGCAGGTGTGTTTATGCAAGAGCAGTAGTTACTGCGACAGATTCCACGAATTGGAACAAAGAGCTCGCTTTTCATGAACATCAGTGATACCATTATTAATATTAATATAATTAATGTTATTAATATATTAGTATTATTATTAATGTGACCCAATATTGTATGAAATTTATCAGACACGAAATGACAAATTACGGTGCATGAAGTGACAGAAGGCAATAAAAATCTATATTTATGGGCGGAGAATGGCATATTTCTATTTCACAGTTCGGGCAGTAACAGTAAGAAAAAAAGAAAGTAAAAAACCTGAACAAAAGATCCATCCGTTTCATTCCCACCTATCACCCAGAGATGAAATACATAAGGAAAATCCTGTTGAAATATTGACATTTTATCAAATCATGTGAATCACACACAACGAAAGTCTGGGGAAACCCAGTAATTGCATACAGAAGGAGGAAGAATTTGAAAGAAATGTTAAAGAAATCAAAACAATGAACATTGTGAATTGATACGTTATTTTACTGAAATAACTCGAATAAACCCGAAACACTTGTTTCATTCAACTTGATTTGTGTTCAATATGCTCCTATAATATCAAGTATGTGTAATATATATCAGGAGAATTTGAAGCTGCAGGTCGGGGCGCTGGGCGCGTCTGGCGGGCGAATTGATCGTGCGATTCGGCCGTGCGACGCGCTTCCTATCGTAACGGGCGCAGCTAAATGCGATACCGTTTTGCGCTATAAACGATCGTTTTTTATGAGAAAATCCCACAAAGTACCAATTATGTATTCTCAAAGTCGTAATCAATTATACTTAGGTATCGGTCTGTATGTTTTTAGTACCGGTCTGTATCGGAAGGCATTGAGGGTGCCCATCAAGTGATGAGTAACATTTACATTGTGGGATTAGTTTATCAGCTGTGGTTCTTACTGATTGTAGGATCGGGCCTAGCAGCAGAACACCTACTCTGGAGGTATGGTAGCACTCCATTTCCAGCTAACACCCTGCTACTGTACTCTCGGTCGAGCCATTGGACTTTGCTCTGCCAGCCTTTGATACAGACGCCACCTGGACACTCGAAAAGCAAAGCAAACAGACCCTTCCACAGCTCAAAGGCGGGGAATTATTGATGGCGATTTTTGTTACCTGTTTTACCCTACTCTCTCTGAGAGTTTTTGAGGCTGAGGCACCCCAGAAGGTTATGTACAAAAGTATTCCATGAGAGTTGGTGAAAGTTGGAGGCATAATTGATATGAACATAACGTGCTCAATTTAGGTTGAGTTGGGATGCTTGTAGTTTTAATCGTTTGAACTTTGTGCTTCCAGGGATTGAGAGTGAACTATATCAGGAAGGGTTAACATGAAATGACCAATGTAAATGTGCGTTTTGTGATTTCCCTAATAAAATATATCATACATATATTTTGTGTTAATGTTCTTATTGTGTACCTCAACCAAAGGGAACCAGTCCCAAGGTGTACGCCATGCCACGAAGAACTCAGTGAAGCTTATTCTGATCGACTGTATAGATTTTTAGATTGTGAGAGATTCTTTTTATCTCCTTGTTATTGTCTTGGTTTTGTTGAAATGCTTGGAATTTTGTTTGATTGTCGCTATATAGCTGAAATATTGTTGAACGCGACGTTAATCCTTAATTCTCTCTCTCTCTCTCTGTTGGTGGTTGTAGTCATCCGTACTATACTGAGCAAAAATCATATAGGACGACAATGTCACTAACTCCATCTTCTGTGTGGTTAGGACCAACTGTCGAATATAGAATGGCCAGGGAAATAGGAACTAAATCAATATGAAAACGAAGAAAAAATACCAAATTAGACACGTTGAGCTAGAATTCGATAAGACTAATTTCATAAATGCATTTTACGTTGTGTTTGCTTTAATGTGTTGCATTACTAAATTATTAACTTGATGAATATTATATGACTAGATTTGATCAACAAATTCTTACGATCTTTGGAAGAAATCGGTTTGTTGTATAAGTTTTAATGTATGTGCATGTCTTTTGATGTGTTGTGTTGATTACGTCTGGATTGCTAGGTTGTTGAATTGGTATTATTAGAACACTTAGAATTTTGTTTGATCATCGCGATATACCTGAAATATTGCTGAACGCGACATTAAACCTTAATTCTCTCTCTGTTATTGCTGAACGCGACATTATAGCTTAATTCTCTCTCTGTTAGTGCACACCCAAGTTTCCCTCCTCCCTTGGTTCTCAACATCCAGCCAACAGCCAACTTTAAATGACAAGGACAAACGTGCTACAAGAAATTGTTCTTGAATATTTATGTACATAGAAATTCAAGAGAATTAAATATAACGTCGCGTTCATACATATATCGGCTATATTGCGATGGAAGATTGAAAAGTTATGCAAAGAACATATTATTCTAAGAGGCGTGCTTTTGGAACTACATTTACAATTTATATTTGCCTGGCCGATGGAATTTCATAGATACTTTTTCGCGTCATGGGATATCATTCAGTTATACAGCACTTGATTGCTCCATTTAATTACGGGATTCTCATTCCCCTTTTTGGAAATTTGGAAGAAGATTTAGCCAACAATCGATGTTTATTATACTTGTTGTGTTGTGTTGTGTGGATATGGATTACCCGTTATACACGGGACATTATTGGTGGCAAGCGTCAAATCAGACATTCAATATTCAACCGTCTTCCATAAAAGAATTACCGCGTCAATTATCGAAAAACCTATTTCGTATGACAGCGCCAACTTTATGTGAGCGTGAATAAAACTAATAACAACACATCTCCAAATCGTTTCCAGAGAATGTATCTCATTCACGCTTTGATTGTGCGTGTTCATTTGAACACTATCTAGATGGAAATCACATTATATTCAAACGGCCACTCACTATTCACTATGCCTATGTCATGTAACTCCAGCAGCTTCCAAAAAGTGGAAATTATATGTCAGAAAACATGTCAGTGCACAGCACATAAGGTCTCCAAAATTTCTGATCTCTGCACATTTGAAATTACACCATCTTCCACAGATGTCACACTGCCCCCATGGTTGATTGATGCTGGGACTGTTGCAGCCTGGGAAGTTGTGCGATGTGACGGCGGTTTCTTCGTACAACGCAATATTGTGCGTTCCACATATTTTTTGATCAGGTTTGCATGTTGTTGGTCCAACATGCTTGGATCCACCCCGTTGATGATCACAAAGGCATTCTGCAAGAAAGGAAAGCAGCGATTGATCTAATTATAGACTCAACTCTCTGATCAGAAAAGGGAATCGGTCCCAAGGTGTATTCGATGCCGCGAACAACTCACAGTGAAAGATCTTCTGATCGACTGTATAGATTTAAAGATTGAAAGGGATCCTTTTTATCGAGCAGCTACTTTAGAAGATCTTTTTAGTCGGATAAAAGAAGGCTGTATTTTAATTTATTCGAGAGAAATAGGTGTGTTGTGTTGATTACTTCCGGATTGCTGGATTGTTGCGTTGTTTTTGTTGAAATACGTAGAATTTCTTTTTATTGTCGCTGTATAGCTGAAATATTGCTGAACTCGGCGTTAATCATTAATACTTTCTGTTGGTCGTTTTAGGGATCCGGTTGGCGCTGTACTGAGCAAATCATATGGGACAACGATGTCACTAACTCCGCCTTCTGTATGGTTAGGATCAACTGTCGAATATAGAATGTTCAAGGAAATAGAAACTAAATCAATATATGACGAAGTAAAATGATCAAATTAGATAAGTTGAGATAGACTTCGATATGACAAATACATATATGCATTTTACGTTGTGCGTCAGTTTTAATGTGTTGGATAACTAAGTTATTAACTTGAATACTTAGAATTTTGTTTGATCGTCTCTATAACTGAAATGTTGCTGAACGCGACGTCAAACCTCAATTCTCTCTCTCTTTCTCTAGCTCTCTATCCTACATTTCAATTGATATGGAATTTGCTAACAGATCTTCAAAACTGAGTTAATACCAACACTATTTATCTGATAAATTAGGCACATAAAACAATTTAGTTTTGTCGCTCACGGAAAGTTCACATGCAGCTGTATATATTTAAAGGTTGAAAGCGAGTCTTTTTATCAAGCAGCTATACTTTGGATCTGTTCAGTCGGGTAAATGAAGATGATTTTAGATGATTTGAGAGAAATCGGTTTGTTGTAAAAGTTTTAATGTATGTACATGTTTTTGGTGTGTTGCGTTGATTTCTTCTGGATTGCTGCGTTATTTCCTTGTTTTTCTTGAAATACTTATCGCCGCTATATAGTCCGTGAGCCAGACCAGATATCGGTACCACCTTGGTGGCAAATTCTCATTATGTTTTTTTGGAAGCCCTATATCCACAGATGCAAAAAAAAACTTTGAAAGCAATCCGGGACTCACAGCTTAATGGTAGTAATCACCTCTTAACGATGGACACCCGAGTCCAATCTGAGGGACCAGATTTGGGGGTAGGGGAAATATAAAGTTAAATAACTTTGCAAGTAATGGTGATATAGTGACATTTGGCCACTAGAAATGTTGGTAATCTAATCCTCTATATGGCGGTATCTGCTATATGCTAATTTGTCAATTATGTAGGTCGCCAGAGGTCAAAAGGTCACGAAATCTGAATCCTGACTAAAACATGACCACATGTAGGAAAAATCGCTGCAGATACCATACCAATAGGATTTTCTCAACGTAAATGGGTTCAAATGGAAGCCAAGAAGTACCCAAGTCTATAATAAGTCGAAAGCAGTGGTGTTTATTATAACTTAGACTGTGGCACAGAACTGTTTTTGACGTATTTTCAAAAATGGTCTTTTTATTGCGCTAAAAACAAGCAAAATTGTATGAATTAGGACAGCTTGAAATTAGTTGCATATTTTGAGAAATAACTACACCAAATGCTAATGGCCATGTCTTAGGTCTATTCAGTGATTAGTTGAGCTACATTTCGAGGTAATTAGGTCACCTGAGGTCAAGATCAGAGATTTTCAATTATTAATTTTCTACATTTTTACTTGGGACTTTCATATTACAATGTATTTAAATTGCAACCAGTTTCAAGTATAGAGCATCAGAGCCATCGCTGGTGCACCCTGTACCCTATAGCCCGTAGGGCATAGGGTACACCAGGATGCGAGTGCACCAGGTATGGGTGTCCGCAGGGGTCAAAGGTCAATCGTCCTCCAAATCCCCTTGATCGCTCGTTAAGGCGAAAATCAAACCTTCTGAGCTAGTTCACCAGGGCGTTGAAGCGTTAAGCAAAGCTTTGATGGGCGTTACTATCTATAAATGCAAGCCTATAATAAGTTTAAACAAGTGGAGTTTATTATTATTGAAACTGTGGCACAGAACTGTTTTTGACGCTTTTTCAAAAATGGTCTTTTATTGCGCTAAAATCAGGCAAAATTGTATGAAGTTGGAGAGCCTGAAATTAGTTGCATATTTTGACTAATGGTCATGTCTTAGGTCTATTCAGTGATTAGTTGAGCTAAATTTCGAGGTAATTAGGTCACCAGAGGTCAAGGTCAAAGATTGTGAATTATTAATTTTCTACATTTTTACTTGGGACTTTCATATTACAATGTATTTACATTGCAACCAGTTGCAAGATTAGAGTATCAGAGCCATCGTTCCCGTAGGGCATAGGGTACACCAGGATGCGAGTGCACCAGGTATGGGCGTTCGCAGGGGTCAAAGGTCAATCGTCCTCAAAAACCCTTTTATCGCTCGTTAAGGCGCTGAGACGGGCGTTAAGGCGTGAAGATAGGGCGTTAAGGCATTGAGACGGGCGTTAAGGCGTAACGACGGGCGTTGACGGCGTCACTGCATTTCGATGTATTGGTGGCAATTCCATGAAAATCAGAACTTCTGAGCTAGTTCACCAGGGCGTTGAAGCGTTAAGCTAAGCGTTGATGGGCGTTACTGTCTATAAATGCAAGCGTATTCCCAAAACAAACACAGTCGACGTTCAAGCGTCAACATGGCTTATACTTGCCCTAAGTGCGAACGATACGATATGATGCGACACGAGAGAAATATACATGGGATTGAAGACTCCGAGGCACAAGAACCCGATACAGAGAGTGATGAGAGTCCATCGACTGATAACGAAACAGAGATTGCTGAGAGTCTATCCACTGATACCGAAACAGAGATTGCTGAGAGTTTATCTAGTGATACGGAGAGCTTGACCTCAGATAGGCAGCGGACGTCCGAGGCAAGTGAGGCAGGATCTAGCTTCTGGGATCGTATTGTGAGAGCAGCTGCAGCAATCGAGGACGCCGGACAGGTTAACTTACAACAGCCAAATGCGCACCGGCATCAGGAAAACAGCCATGGCGATCTATAAAGAGTATACCTTACTATCGCTTGAAATGAAAGGCGACCCCACGCACAGGTCCACCATGAAAACCAAGCGGCACTTGGAAGAGGATATGGGGCTACCACCCACCGAGGCCCTGGAAAATGCGATCAGGATGCGCAAACAAATCTTTCAGGACATGCTGCCTCCGTTGTATCCTGAACTGCCCGACGATGGGCTGATGGGGCCAAAAATGGTCCAAATGAACTCCCAGAGTGAGGAGGAGGAGGGAATTTGACTTAATGTCACACCCAAGTTTGTTTCACTCAGAGTGAGTGAGTGAGTGAGGCATGTCCAACGCCCGTCTTAACGCATGGGCGCACTAACGATGGTGAGTGAGTGGGGGTTTGAAGGAAGGTGTTAGAGGTAGAAATGGATAATTCTGGGTCCGAATGCGTCGTTTGAAGTGGCATCTTGTAGCAACACCCGCCAACGCCAAGCTCAACGCTTCAACGCCCTGGTGAATTAGCCCAAAAGCTCTGATTTTCATGGAATTGTCACTAATTCATTGAAAAAGCAGTGTCGCCCGTCAACGCCCGTCATTACGCCTTAACAGATGAGAGAACAACAACAACAACAACTTATTCTCCCCAATGTTTATTCTCCCCAATGTTACATCATACCCACGCTGGGGGAGCCGCGTTGTTCATGTTTACAATTCAAGAAGACTCTTGTCCGATCAGAGGCTGCCATTTGGCGCTGCATCTGTCATATTCTCGGCTGTTCTTGTCCAATCATAAGTCGTCCTTTGAGAAAGTTCCATCTTTGCTCGGTGTGACCTAAGCATCATCGGGCAGTTCAGGATACCACTGAGGCAGCATGTCCTGAAAGAGTTGTTTGCGCATTCTGATCGCATTTTCCAGGGACTTGGTGGGTGGTAGCCCCATATCCTCTTCCAAATGACGTTTGGTCTTTATGATGGACCTGTGCCTGGGGTCGCCTTTCATTTCAAGCGGTAGTAAGGTATACTCTTCATAAATCGGCATGGCTGTTCTCTTGATGCAGGAGGGCATTTGGGTGTATGCCTGTTGTAAGTTAATCCTGCCCGGCGTTCTCGATTGATAGCTGCTCTCACAATACGATCCCAGAAGGTAGGTACTGCCTCACATTTTTCGGACGTAGGCTGACTATCTGATGTCAAACTCTCCATATCACTAGATAGAATCTCAGCAATCTCTGTTTCGGTATCAGTCGATGGACTCCCATCAGTCTCTGTATCAACTTTTTGTGCCTCGGGGGTATTTTTCTCGTGTCGCATCATATCTTAACGTTTGGTGAACGTGCGTTCGCACTTAGAGCAAGTATAAGCCATGTTGTCGGTTGAATTTCGACTGTGCGTGTTTTGGGAATAAACTTGCTTTTATAGACGGTAACGCTCATCAACGCTTAGCTTAACACTTCAACGCCCTGGTGAACTAGCTCAGAAGGTCTGATTTTCATGGAATTTCCACCAATACATCGAAATGCAGTGACGCCCGTCAAAGTCCGTCCTTACGACTTAACGCCCGTCTCAACGCCTTAACGCCCTATCTTTACGCCTTAACGCCCGTCCAGCGCCTTAACGAGCGATAAAGGGGATTTGGAGGATGATTGATTTGACCCCTGCGGACACCCATACCTGTCCAACTTCATACAATTTTGCCTGTTTTTAGCGCAATAAAAAGACCATTTTTGAAAATGCATCAAAAACAGTTCTGTGTCACAGTCTAAATATTAATAAACTCCACTTGTGTAGACTTATTATAGACGCGGGTACTTCTTGGCTTCCATTTGAATCCATTTAGGTTAAGAAAGTCCCATTGGTATGGTATCTGCAGCGAGTTTTCCTACAGGTGGTCACGGTTTAGACAGGGTTCAGATTTCGTGACCTTTTGACCTCTGGTGACCTACATAATGAACATCTTAGCATATAACAGATATCATCATATAGAGGATCAGATTACCAACATTTCGAGTGGCCGAATGTCACTATATCACCATTACTTGCAAAGATATTCGACTTTATATTTCCCCTACCCCCAAATCTGGTCCCTCAGATTGGACGCGGGTGTCCGTATTGAAGAGGTGATTACTACCACTAAGCTGTGTGTCCCGGATTGCTTTCAAAGTTTTTTTTTTCCATCTAAGGATATAGAACTTTCAAAAAAACATAATGAGAATTTGCCACCCCAGGTGGTACCAATTGATGAAATTTTGGGGTCTGGCTCATGGACTAGCAATATTTCTTAACGCGACGTTAAACCTTATTTCACTCTCTCGCATGCAGAAATGTCGCATAAGTTTTAATGTATGTGTTTTGGTGCGTCGTGTTCATTACTTCGGGATTGCTGGGATATTGACTGGTTTTTGTTGGGATACATAGAATTTTGTTTGATCGTCGCTACATAGCAATTTTGCTGAATCCGACGTTAAATCATATTTCACTCTCTTTGTCGCATGCAGAAATGTCGCGTGTTGAAATGTTGTGGACTCCGCGGGAAAGGGGGCGGGGGGATAGGTATACATGTTAGTGCACAGCACATGTCTCCAAAATATCTGATCTCTGCACATTTGAAATGACACCTTCCACAAAAGTCACACTACACCCACGGTTGATTGATGACGGGCCTGGTGCAGCCTGGGAAGTACCGCGCTGTGATGGCGATTTCTTCCTCCAACGCAATAATGCGCTTTCAACATATCTTTTCATCAGGTTTACATGTTCTTGGTTCAGCATGCTTGGATTCACCCCGTTGATCGCAAAGGCATTCTGCAAGAAAGGGAAGCAACGATGGATCTAATTATAGGCTCGAGGTGATCAAAAAAGGGAACCAGCCCACGGTGTATTCAATGCCACGAAAAAGTCGCAGTGAAACATTCTGATCGACTGTATAGATTTTTAGATTGTGGGAGATTGTTTTTATCTCCTTGTTATTGCCTTGTTTTTGTTGAAATACTTAGAACTTTGTTTGATTGACGCTATATAGTCGAAATATTGTTCTTGGTTCAACATGCTTGGATCCACCGCGTTGATGATCGCAAAGGCATTCTGCAAGAAAGGGAAGCAGCGAAGGATCTAATTATACAATCAAAACGCTCTGATCAGAAAAGGGAACCAGTCCCAACGTGTATTCGATGCCGCAAAGAACTCACAGTGAAACATCTTCTGATCGACTGTACATATTTAAAGATTCTAAGGGATTCTTTTGATCGAGGAGCTACTTTAGAAGATCTTTTTAGTCGGATAAAAGAAGACTGTATTTTAGTTCATTCGGGAGAAATAGGTGTTCTGTTGATTATTCTGGATTGCTGGATTGTTGTCTTGCTTTTATTGAAATACTTAGAATTTTGTTTGATTGCCGCTGTATAGCTGAAACGCGACGTTAATACTTAATGCTCTCTCTCTCTCTCTCTCTCTGTTGGTGATTTTAGGATTCCGGTTGGCGCTGGACTGAGCCGGTCATAGGACGGTGATGTCACTAACTCCGCCTTCTGCATGGTTAAGAACAACTGTCAAATATGGAATAGTAAAGGAAATACACACTAAATCAATATGACAATGAAGTAAAATGGCTAAATCAGACAAGCTGAGCTAGAATTCGATAAGACATACACATATGCAGTTGACGTTGTGTATGTTTTAATGTGTTGGATTACTAAGTTGTTAACTTGAATACTTAGAATTTTGTTTGATCGTCGCTGTATAGCTGAAACGCGACGTTAATACTTAATGCTCTCTCTCTCTCTCTCTCTCTGTTGGTGATTTTAGGATTCCGGTTGGCGCTGGACTGAGCCGGTCATAGGACGGTGATGTCACTAACTCCGCCTTCTGCATGGTTAAGAACAACTGTCAAATATGGAATAGTAAAGGAAATACACACTAAATCAATATGACAATGAAGTAAAATGGCTAAATCAGACAAGCTGAGCTAGAATTCGATAAGACATACACATATGCAGTTGACGTTGTGTATGTTTTAATGTGTTGGATTACTAAGTTGTTAACTTGAATACTTAGAATTTTGTTTGATCGTCGCTAAAATGCTGAAATATTGCTGATCACGACGTTAAACCTCAATTCTCTCTCCTGTGATTATTTAGACCTGAGAGATGTGAAAACATCTGTCACAGATTGTGGAAATGAATTGAAATTATAAACCGAACTCAGCATGATCATATATATGAACACCCGCACTCAGTATGATCATAATATGTACATCATACATATTTAGTGTCACATTCAAATTACTTGATAAGTTCTTTTAAGTCGGGTAAACGAAGACTGTATTTAAGGTTGTTTGAGAAAAATCTAAGTTATTAACTTGAATACTTAGGATTCTGTTTGATTGTCGCTTTTCATTTTAAAGATTGCTGAACGCGACATTAAGCCTCAATTCTCTCAGTCTGGAATTTGCAAACAGATCTTCAAAACTGACTTGATGCCACAAAATTGATCTGATAAATTATGTACATAAAAAACAATTTAGTTTTGTCGCTCACGGAAAGTTCACATGCAGCTGTGTAGATTTAAGGGTTGAAAGCAAGCAGCTACTTTATATCTGTTCAGTCGGGTAAATGAAGACTGTTTTAGGTTATTTGAGAGAAATCGGTTTGTTGTAAAAGTTTTAAGGTATGTACATATTTTTGGTGTGTTGTGTTGATTACTATTGGGTTGCTCGGTTATTGACTTGTTTTTGTTGGAATACCTAGAATATTGATTGATCGTCGATATACAGCAATATTGCTGAACGCGACGTTAAATCTTAATTCATTCTTTCTTTCTCCCGTGCAGAAATGTCGCGTGTTGAAATGTTGTGGACTTTGTGGGGTGGGGGGGGGGAAGGGTATGTATACATTGTAGTGCATACAGCACATACGGTGTCCAAAATGTCTGATCTCTGCACAGTTGAAATGGCACCATGTTCCACATATGTCACACTGCACCCACGGTCGATTGATGCCAGGCTTGGTGCAGCCTAGGAAGTAGCGCGTTGTGCACTGTGACGGCGGTTTTTTCGCGTAATGTGAACCCGCACTAACCCATATTGGTTACGATCACATTTGGCCTCCTCCAAATATGGAGCCCCAGTGTTTTCCGACAGTCTCTTCACATTACACTCAATCGATATCCAATCAATATTGGCTGCCATTTTGACTGAAATCACAGAACCGCTGAAACTGAAAAATAGATACTGACCGAATAACGCGCATTCAACACATTATTTCATCAGGTTTGCATGTTCTTAGTTCAACATGCTTGGATCCACTCCGTGGATTATCGCAAAGGCATTCTGCAAGAAAGGGGAACAACGATGAGGCTAATTAAAGACTCGAAACGCTCTGATCAGAAAAAAAGGTCCAGTCCCAAAGTGTATGCCATGCCGCGAAGAACTCGGTGAAACTTATTCTGATCGACTGTATAGATTTTTAGAATGTGAGAGATTCTTTTTATCTCCTTGTTATTGCCCTGTTTTTGTTGAAATGCTTGGAATTTTGTTTGATTGTCGCTGTATAGCTGAAATAACGCTGAACGCGACGTTAATCCTTAATTCTCTCTATCTCTCGGTGGTTTAGGAATCTGGTTGGCGCCGAACTGAGCAAATCATATAGCTTAGGTCGATGAAGTCACTAACTCCGCCTTCTGTATGGATGGTTAGGATCAACTATCGAATATAGAATGGTCAAGGAAATAGAAACTAAATCAATAATTTAGTTTCTAAATTCTCTCTCCTACATTCCAACTGATATGGAAAACATATTTTCTCTCGCATTAACCCATATTGGTTACGATCATATTTGGCCTCCTCCAAATATGAAGCCCCAGTGTTTTCCGGTAGTCTCTTCACATTACACTCAATCGATGTCGAATCAATATTGGCTGCCATTTTGACTGTTATTGTCTTGTTTTTGTTGAAATGCTTGAAATTTTGTTTGATTGTCGCTGTATAGCTGAAATAAGGCTGAACGCGACGTTAATCCTTAATTCTCTCGATCTCTCGGTGGTTTTAGGAATCCGGTTGGCGCCGAACTCAGCAAATCATATAGCTTAGGTCGATGAAGTCACTAACTCCGCCTTCCGTATGGATGGTTAGGATCAACTATCGAATATAGAATGGTCAAGGAAATAGAAACTAAATCAATATGACAACGAAGCAAAAAGACCAAATTATAGACAAGTTGAGCTAGAATTCGATAAGACAATTACATATATGCATTTTAGGTTGTGTGTATGTTTTAATGTGTTGAATTACTGAGTTATCAGCTTGAATACTTAGAATTTTGTTTGATCGTCACAATATAAGTGAAATATTGCTGAACGCGACTTCAAACCCTAATTCTCTCTCTCTCTCTTTCGTTCTCTCTCCTACATTCCAACTGATATGGAATTTCCTAACAAATCTTCTAAACTGGATACCAACAAAAAAACAATTTAGTTTTGTCGCTTACGGAAAGTTCGCATGCAGCTGTATGAATTTAAAGATTGAAAGCGAGTCTTTTTATCAAGCAGCTACTTTGGATCTGTTTTGTCTAGTAAATTTTAGTGTGTGTACATGTTTTTGGTGTGTTTTGTTGATTATTTTCGGATTGCTGGGTCGTTGCCTTGTTCTTGTTGAAATAATCTTCGCCGCTATATAGCAATATTGCTGAACACACTCCCATGCAGAAATGTCGCGTAAATTTTAATGTATGTGCATGTCTTTTGGTGCGTTGTGTTCATTACTTCGTGATTGCTGGGTAGTTGGCTAGTTTTGTCGCTTACGTAAAGGTCGCATGCAGCTGAATAGATTTTAAGATTGTAAGAGTCTTTGTAACAAGCAGCTACTTTAGATATGTTTAGTCTGGTAAATAAAGACTGTATTTTAGGTTATTTGAAAGAAATCGGTTTGTTGTAGAAGTTTAAATGTATGTACATGTTTTTGGTGTGTTGTGTTTTGCTGGGTTATTGCCTTGCTTTTGTTGAAGTAATTATTGTCGTTATATAGCAATATTGCTGAATCCGACGTTAAACCTTATTTCACTCTTTCACTCATGCAGAAATGTCGCGTGTTGAAATGTTGTGGACTTCGTCGATTGCATAGATTTTCTGATTGAAGAGATTCTTTTTGTCGAGCGACTACTTTTGGAAGATATTTTTAGTCGGGTTAGGGAGGACTGTATCTTGGGTTATTTGAGAGAGATCGGTGTGTTGCATAAGTTTTAATGTGCTGGATTACTAAGTTATTAGCTTGAGTACTTAGATATGTACAAGTTTTTGTTGTGTTGTGTTGATTACGTCTGGGTTGCTGGTTTATTGACTTCTTTTTGTTGGAATACCTAGAATATTGATTGATCGTCGCAAAATGTCGCGTGTTGAAATGTTGTGGACTTCGTGGGGAAAGGGCGGGGGTATGTATACATTGTAGTGCATACAGCGCATAAGGTCTCCAAAATGTCTGATCTCTGCTCATTTGAAATGACATCATGTTCCACAGATGCCACACTGCACCACGGTCGATTGATGCCGGGCCTGGTGCAGCCTGGGAAATCGCGCGTTGTGCACTGTGATGGCGTTTTTTTGTACAATGTGAACCCTCATTAACCCGTATTGGTTACGGTCACATTTGGCCCCCTCCAAATATGACTGCCGAACCCCCGCTCTGGGGCCCCAGTGTTTTCCGAGTCTCTTCACATTACACGCAATCGATATCCAATCACTATTGGCTGCCATTTTGACTGGAATCACAGAACCGCAGAAACTGAAAAATACATACTGACTGCATAACGCGCATTCAACATATTTTTTCATCAGGTTTGCATGTTCTTGGGTCAACATACTTTGCCCCACCCCGTTGATCAGTGTTTTCTAGCGGTTTCTTCACATTACACTCAATCGATATCCAATCAATATTGCCTGCCATTTTGACTGAAATAAGAGAACCGCAGAAACTGAAAAATACATACTGTCTGAATAATGCGCATTGGACAATTTTTTCATCTGGTTTGCATGTTCCTGGTGCACCATGTATCCACCCCGTTGATGATCGCAAAGGCATTCTGTAAGAAAGGGGAGCAGTGTTGGATCTTACTATAGACACAAAACGCTCTGATCATAAAAGGGAACCAGTCCCAAGGTGTACGCCATGCCACGAAGAACTCAGTGAAGCTTATTCTGATCGACTGTATAGATTTTTAGATTGTGAGAGATTCTTTTTATCTCCTTGTTATTGTCTTGGTTTTATTGAAATGCTTGGAATTTTGTTTGATCGTCGCTATATAGCTGAAATATTGTTGAACGCGACGTTAATCCTTAATTCTCTCTCTCTCTCTCTCTGTTGGTGGTTGTAGTCAACCGTACTATACTGAACAAAAATCATATAGGACGACGAACTCCATCTTCTGTATGGTTAGGACCAACTGTCGAATATAGAATGGCCATGGAAATAGGAACTAAATCAATATGAAAACGAAGAAAAAATACCAAATTAGACACGTTGAGATAGAATTCGATAAGACTAATTTCATAAATGCATTTTACGTTGTGTGTGTGTTTTAATGTGTTGCATTACTAAATTATTAACTTGATGAATATTATATGACTAGATTTGATCAACAAATTCTTACGATCTTTGAAAGAAATCGGTTTGTTGTATAAGTTTTAATGTATGTGCATGTCTTTTGATGTGTTGTGTTGATTACGTCTGGATTGCTAGGTTGTTGAATTGGTTTTATTAGAACACTTAGAATTTTGTTTGATCATCGCGATATACCTGAAATATTGCTGAACGCGACATTAAACCTTAATTCTCTCTCTGTTATTGCTGAACGCGACATTATACCTTAATTCTCTCTCTGTTAGTGCACACCCAAGTTTCCCTCCTCCCTTGGTTCTCACCATCCAGCAAACAGCCAACTTTAATTGACAAGGACAAACGTGCTACAAGAAATTGTTCTTGAATATTTATGTACATAGAAATTCAAGAGAATTAAATATAACGTCGCGTTCATACATATATCGGCTATATTGCGATGGAAGATTGAAAAGTTATGCAAAGAACATATTATTCTAAGAGGCGTGCTTTTGAAACTACGTTTACAATTTATATTTGCCTGGCCGATGGAATTTCATAGATACTTTTTCGCGTCATGGGATATCATTCAGTTATACAGCACTTGATTGCTCCATTGAATTACGGGATTCTCATTCCCCTTTTTGGAAATTTGGAAGAAGATTTAGCCAACAATCGATGTTTATTATACTTGGTGTTGTGTTGTGTTGTGTTGTGTGGATATGGATTACCCGTTATACACGGGGCATTATTGGTGGCAAGCGTCAAATCAGACATTCAATATTCAGCCGTCTTCCATAAAAGAATTACCGCGTCAAGTATCGAAAAACCTATTTCGTATGACAGCACCAACTTTATGTGAGTGTGAATAAAACTAATAACAACACATCTCCAAATCGTTTCCAGAGAATGTATCTCATTCACGCTTTGATTGTGCGTAGCAGAATTAGTAACGAAACGGAGACGCCAGAGATCTTGCACGCCCAACCTGAAACAAATTGCAACAGACATAATTTTTCGAGCATCTGGTTCAGAAAGCCTTGGTGTACAACATATCAAAAGTCCTAAGCCGTTGCTGTGGTGGAAAGCGGTGAAATTTATGGTTGAAGCAGGGGTGTTCAAAAGCCGATTTTGGAGAAAATAACGCCAGAAAAATACGGTCGTTTAATTAGGGGGTGGAGTAGTTTAATCTTGAAATGTATGTACATATATGCGATTTCCATGAAATGCTTCAACTAATTTATGGCATAGTTGATTATTGTTAGCTTCCTAACCAATTTTGTATAATTTCCTGTCAAAGTTTCAGCAAAATAGTATGTGCAATATCAGAGAAAATCGCCAATACAGGCCATGTTATTTTACTGATGACGTCGGGCGGCCAGGTCGTATACTGCAACGTTGAGAAGACGTCATTATTATCAGAAAATAACCTGGGCGGTATTGACAAATTTCTTTAGTTTGAATGTATTTTGTTGAAACTTTCACAGAAAATTATACAAAATAGGTTAGGACGATGTAGGAAGTTCCACTGCTCTACAAAAAGCAGCAGCAACAATTTTGACCGAAACGTCGCGGATAGGAATTATGTTACAGACAGTTTTCATCTACAATTGCCCATATTCAAACTGCTCGGTTTACAATGCAACATACTATTTTTCACTTAGCACCGAGTAGGAATGCGAATTTGACCGAAACGTCGCGGATAGGAATTATGTTACAGACAGTTTTCATCTGCAATTGCCCATATTCAAATTGCTCGGTTTACAATGCAACATACTATTTTTCACTTAACACCGAGTAGGAATGCGAATTTGGTTTACAGATTTAAGAGTGGTTTAATTCGGTGTGACCTAATTTACCGGATAATACACATCTGAAGTATTCAGAAGAGACATTCAATTATTTTGAGTAGTTTTAGCATTTTTATCCTGTCGACATAATCCTGTTCAGGAGCAGAATTTGCGAACCGCCCTGTTACCACCATTCATCCAGTCCGCACCCCCATTTGTCTCAAGTAATTATCGGCAGTTTCAATTTTGGTGATCTCCGTATTCTGCAGTAGTTATATGTCATTGATCATTCATATTCCTACTTTCATATTTACTTAGCTGAAACCACCTTCAGCCCTGCTCCATCTTCACCCGTTCAGTCCCATGTTCAGTGCTCAATTGTCCGATATCTGAAACATTATCTCACAAGAGCGGAAGTCGATACAAAGTTGGACACCAAAATCCTCACAAATCTATTTTAGATTCCCATTCTCGATCGTTCCCCTATCTAAGAACATTGTTTTGAGCTTTGTATTAGTGAACAGGCGTCTAGACCCATTGTTGTTCCCAGACAGACTGTTTGTTCTGCTTTATCTCGTGAATCTGAAAATGTGGGTGGACCCATTCTCGTTTCACGAGACTCCCTATTGCGAGAAATTGAGGATAGAATATGTCGCGGATATGTCAATTTACATGTGTATATGTCACCGAAAACAAACTATCTATTATAAGAAGTAGTTCGCATACTTCAGGTAGACCCGACATACTGAGTGGCGTAATGCTGGTGTGCATCTGAAAATGGCTCTAGTTTGCAAGAAAGTCTCTTGGTCTCCGCGCTGTAAGAGACGAATCAATCTGAGAAATTCAGTCATCTGTTGAGTTCGGGTAAAATTGGTTTGCTAATACATCATACCATCTTCGGTCGTGCTGAAGTTTCCGTGAGCTCTAATATTACACTACTTCAGCATGGCCCGGTGACTTGGCCTTACTGGCTGTGATTCTCTTGTAGGCTAAACACATTCTTGAAGGCACCCGGTATTTGCTAAAACGGACTTCCCTTATATGTGTTGTAATATCGACGGTATACTATTCATTTGATAGCTATGTGTCTTCACTGAAGTCCCCTTCACGCAATGCTGGTGTATTTGTGCAGCTGATGCCTCGGCATTCTCCACACGCTGCTGAACATTCCAAGCCGTGCCTTCTGCAAGTGTAGCGCCTGTTATCACAATCTTTCTTGCAGTTACATCTGATAATTTTAAGCCGCTTCTCTGTTGCCGTTGACAAATGTGTCTTAATGGGAAGGAGGGAATCCTGAGTAACCGACCACCCCCATTCCTGACGCTCCAAAGATGCACCACTTCCAATCCAGTGCTGGACTTGCATGTAAACTCCTAGGCTGTGATGACGTGCAGCTGCAGATGTGGGTGGCAAGGTGTGGATCTGAACACATGACTTTGCTGGTGAACTTTCTAAAGCGTAGAACAAGCAGACTTTCACCAGAGGTGCCGTTGTACAGACATACGAGCACCTTCACCCCAGCGTTTGTAACCTCTTCCTTTGATGCCTCCCTGCCAAACACTTCGGATTGTTCCCTGAACTTAATATCATTTCGGAGCTTCTTTAGGGCTACAGCTTTGCCAATTCTAAATAAGCGTGATGTTGTGTCGCATCCTGTGATTGCATGTATAAATGGCAAGAGGCGACAGATGTCTGCTCCGACCATCATCTTTGTTCGTTGAAGTCCCATGCTCGCATTTGCTTCATAGTGGAGCACTTTGATTCTGACCGGAAGATGATGTTAGGGATCGTTTCCGGAGGCGGAGTGATATTTGACACATAGGCCGTGTTGCCGTCGTACGCCGCTCTATCCGCGAACTGGGAACTACATGTAATGTTGATTGCGGATTTGTCGATGGAAAAACCTATATTACTATACTGTACTGTATAAATGCGTAAGATAACCGAATAATATATATGATTCACGATCTATAGTCTCCTACAAGCCGAAGTAGGGCGTATGCTGGAAATATCTTTTCATATTCCTGTACCATGCTTCCTGTGACGTTCGAGCTCAGATTTACTCTGGCGAAGCGTAAATGACAAAATTACATGTTTATTCAATAATCGTGTGAGTCGACAATGTATTAATGATACAGGATGATAGTCACAATATCTTGTTTTGTAAATACCGGGTACAGGTCATAAGTGGATTTGAGTTCGTTGATTGCATTATCAGAATGATTACGACACAGGCTTGATACAGGTGTGAATGGGCGCATGGCGATAACCCAGAACAGCTTAGCCCTCCAGCCGAGAATTTCTAGGTTAATTAAGGTGAAAAATAGTGTAATTAAATATGTATATTTTGTTATAATAAAACTTACATTAGGAAAGGGTATCCATTCATGTTTTGGTACAGTTTTTAAACTATTGAGATGTGAATAAGTTCAAAAAATCACCATCAAGTTAATTTTATTTATTATAAGAATATTCGCGGCAGTATATTCATATTTATATCAAATACATATCTTTTTGATTGAATCGCATATAACGGTTGGATTCGCATATGTACAATACTTTTTATTTTAATTTTATATTTTGATAAATGAACTATGAATGATTCCAAATGGAAGCTCAAGCCAAAAACAAACTGAATATTATATAATTTCATCTCTTACTGGATTAACCAGTTGTGAAAATTTTTACAAATAGCCCGCGCTATATATTAATAATTAAGTGCTTGCGAAGACTCAAAAGCCCCGTATGACAATGTTATATTCAATACAGCGCCATCTATCTACATAAGGAAAATGGTGATCGTAGGACAAAAAACCACGCGTACAGCGAAAATCTGATGAATCAACTCAAAATTTCAGCCCGCACAGATGCCAAAAACGTTCACGAAAAATACTACACAAGAAATCTGGAATAAAACCAGCTATAAAACACAGAAATACCCAAAATAATAGACGAAATTGCAAGTGCAAATGACCCAATCTGACAATATCCGGGCCTGTGTCCCGTACAAAATATATGTAAATATGAAGTTATAATTATATGCATAAGCATTATTCCTATGTATATATATAGATATTTTTTTCAATTTCTTTCAATATCCCCATCGTATCTATATAACCGCCAACTGTACAGAAACACGCTATAGTTTTACACTAGGCAAAGAATGGAAAAGGAAGAAGAAAAAATGATCGAACTTTATATAGTCTGACTGAAGTGTTAGAAGCTCGAACGTGTATGCGGGTCAGTCAGGGTGAACCAATGGCGTACTACTTTCGGATATAATCCTCAATCGTTTTTTTTTTCCAATCGTTTATATTTTCTAGATTAAAAAGCGACTGAATCGCGATATCGCTTTTTATTCGCGAGAATTTTCTCGATTAAAAAACGATTGCCAATAGAAAAAAATCATTCGAACAGCGATCGCGAATGAATCGTTTATTTTGAAGAAAAAAAACCATTCCCTCGCGCCTTGGAAAATCGCGACTTCGAGAAAATTTGACGAAACAAACGGTTCATTCGCGAACGATAATTGGAAACGGTGCCTTACAGGAATGGAGGTCAGCATGAAAGCAATTGAGAATGAGGAGATCTGTGTCCTCTCCGACTAGGACGGTCACGTGATCAGTTGCACTCGCTACAGCAGTTTGCACTATGAGTAGATCAGCGTCGCCAGAGGCATGTACTGTTCTGCAGCCGTTCTCCTCCAGCTTCGTTGTTTGTTTTCAGCGTTGGCCAAAAATTAATCTTTCTTCAATGCGAAAGGCATATCTCCAGCGAAGTTAATCTTCGGTCCAATAGCTCCCCGGGTACGTCGTAGATGTGCTGTCCTTGGTCGATGGGCCCACTGAATATCCGTCAAACACAACGATAGCATGTGAATACCACGTATATTTCACAAATGGATGTAAAAGTAGCACCTTGTGGCCATCCTACCCGCTGCAAGAGAGATCCTCCATCGAGCACATACTGTACTGTCTCAGCTGGTGGTTCTTGTATTTCACAACCTCCGACGGCCCAGATTGCGTTCGCAAGACCTGGTTTCTCTGCCTGTCTGAGAAGTCCAGAGGAGTCAAACAGGGAAGACGGATAGCTGCATAGCTCAAATGAGAAAACCTTCGCTACATCCTCAAATAACCCGCTCGCTGCTGTAACTAGGCGTTGGAATAAGAGCTGTGGGTCCACGCGAATAGACCCTCATTCAATTTGACTGTTACCTTCGTATCAAGAGTCACTGCCTGTAGATTTCTCTTGAATGAGTAATCCAGGACATTCTGGCGAATCATTGACTGGAGGATGTTCGAACCAACTGCCTTAGATTTATCTGTATTTACACTCCCATCTGCTGTTACACCGGTTGCTATGCTGCGCAAGGAAGAATCCTCAACGAAAGGATTTCTGTCTTGAAGAAACGAAAGGAGTGTGAGTGAGTCTTCCTTATGTTGATCTCTCGTATGGAAGTCGGTGCCAGTTAATACCTGCATAGCATTGTTGATATCTGCACATGCAGGCATTGAAAGCAACCACTGTGTTCGCTGTGAATCTGTCAGTCCGCGTCCTCTTGTCAGACCACCCGTTGTCTTAACACTTCTCATCAGATCTTGTTCATTGACATGATCCGTTGACAGGCCTGCCCAGTAGCGATCACTCCTCCTGAGGACATGGTGCCCATTTTCGAAGAGTGAGCATAGCTCAGGGTGTTCATGCTCGAGCTTCTGCTTGTTCTGTAGATAGATGTGGGCTGATTTTGTGTACGGATTGTGACATGCAGCAGCAAAAAACAGCAGCATTTCCTTTTTGGTAAGTGACCTCATCCTTATTGGAAACCCCAGAAATCGGAAAGTCGAAGGTCTTTGAAACAAGCATTGCATACAAAGCAGAGTCTACTAGGAAGTGTCCCCTGGTTGCTCTCGCTACAGCTTTTCCTGTCAACATGTGTCCCATTGCGTTCGAGGCATATACTGTTTGTAGGAGTTCCTGGAGTCCTGAACCGCCCATGAGGTGATCAATACATCCCAGGAAACTCATCTGGACATGGAACCCACCCAGTCTCAAGACGATCTTCCGCAATTCGCTGTTCTCGGGCTCTCTGTAGATGGTCATTAAAGCCTTCCAGTAGAGTGGCTGGTCGAATGTTATGACTGGCTGTGCTCCGTTGCGTCTGGCCTGTGTACAGATAAATCTCAAAGTTGAGTATATACAGGAGAGGTCGGTGGGATCCATGTCAATCATCGGGAGGAAGATGATAGATGACTTACCGGCATAATAACCTTCCTGTGCCATTTGCATCATACCTGACCATCCTTGTCGTATAGGCCATGTGATTTTCCAAAGCAAATGAAGTTCCCCCGTCGGGTCTTTGGTGTGGCAATCATGTAATTTCTCAAATTTGATAACCGACAATAGGTTTGCTCGTGGCTTGTAGGAATGAACGTCAATCTTTCCGACTGCAGCGAGATCAGCAGATGTTGCACAAATCCTCGGAACTGGTTTCTGATATTTTATGGCTGGTGTGACCCCTGCTATGATAGCCATTCCATGGAATGTGTTATGGCCATCGAGTGTTCTGTTGTTGTGATCCACATTATCGGCAACAAACTGCATGAAGCAACCAGGAAGAAAACCAGGGATGTCTGTTCCTTGGACGGCAGCTGCACTGGCTTCAAATGTTTTAACCTCAGAGTATGATGAACAAAAGCCAAGATTATTGAGGGCATCCACCAAAAATCTGGATGCAAAACGGTGATGCACTTGTATCTCAAGTCCAATCTGCAGAGGTGCGATAATAGCTCTGGGTCGTGCTGCCTGGATGATTGCCTGCCCAATAGCCGCAACTTTGACTTCTGAATCGATTTCTCTAAATATGAGTCGTAACCTTTCTGGCACAAATGCAATATTTTCTCCAACTAATAGGATGTCGGAAGGGGCTGGGTAGGTAGCTTGTAAAGCTTCCATAGACTTTATGTCATCATGTATCACTTTTGCCGCTGCTCCTTGCATATTAGGTCAATTTTTTCCTGGAAATCTTTCGTTCTGACGGGGAAAACATCAAATCCTCTCTTCTTTCCACAAATCTTTGCATTCTGTCCACAAAACAGGCAGTGCTCGTTGAACTGAAACTGTGTTTTGAGAGCGTAAGACACACAAGACTCCGTTTGTGAGATTTGATAGATTTTGTTTGGGTGGCAATAAAGGCGACGACACTCTTGATGGATGCGCTGTCCAGGATGAGTGTGAATACAGTCACCCCGTGTCAGACTGGTAATGTTGATGCTTTGGATGCCTTTTTTGCGAAGTTGGGCGATCGGTTGCCCACTTTCAAGTGGAGCCTTGCAAAAGATACAGCATTCCATTTGAAAGTATCTGCCTGGAGAAGAAAAGTAATAGCAATTGAACGATAGTAATTACAGCTATATATCGTTACAATGTAAACGACTTTGTAATTCAACATTTCTCAGAGGAGATGGGGATAGGGATAGTCCGAGGCTGCTCTAACAATCCCTTGCGCCGTGACGATGTGTTACTTCTGACGGACTGTCACTGGCTGGGGTTAGACTGAATCGCCTCAAAAATCGCGTAATCAGCGACTCCACGCGATGTCGCTGGCACCTCAATTCGATATAAATTTATTTTAAAATGTATTCAGCCGTTTCAAAGCACCTAATACCAACGGATTCCTGAATAATTTCCCTTCATGGTCAGCCCAAATTCGACAATATCCGTTACGTCATTCGCCTGTTAAGGACGCTTTTATTCCATTTGTTTTTGAGAGAATTGACCCCGTTGTCTGTTTAGAGTCACGTGAATGAAAATATGTTAATATCCCGTGAGAAGCGAACAGCGCAAGCGCACGTGAGCGTGTTGAACCGTATAAGGACATGACCTATATAAACTGGATTTCAATCAATCACAACAGATGGTCTCGCTATTATTTTGGAAAATGAAATTAGAGTGCCCTTAACAAGAATCCGTTGGTGTTAGTTAGCTGCTGTGAAACCGTTGAATGCTTTTTTTAAATTTATATCGAATTGAGGTGCCAGCGACAAATCGTGGTGTCGCCGGTTACTCGATTTTTGATGCGATTCAGATCTAAACCCAAGCAGTGACAGTCCGTCAGAGGTAACACATCGTCATGGCGAAGGGGTTATAGAGCGGACTAGGCTAAGCAGTGAAGATTCACTGACCTGTTTTGATAAAATTATCGTCATTACTGTAATATCAAATCTACTTTATCCATGAAAAAATTATTGTTATCATACAATGAGCAAGAAAATATATTTATGTGCTTCACACGAAAGTTTTACTTCTCATGAATACAGATATAGGTTTTTCGCTTTATCGTTTTTTTTATTACCTGTTTCTGCCTTTTTTTCTTTTTTTTTTGCTGAAAATATTGAGGGGGAGGCATGGTTCCTTCCCTGTTCCGCGGTGCCTGCTTTCAGTACATTCGTCTTTGAGGCGGCGTTAAATCTTTAGTTGACGGGGTCGACTTAGGATTCATAACCCGACACACTTATTCTCGATACTATCTGCGAAGAGCTGAGACTCACCACACTACATTTCTGGATGGATACCTGTGATGAACCCAAAGTATCTATCTGGCTGTTCTGCTGACATATCACGCTCAAGTGGCAATTCTAGTCATTGATCCAAATTCTGAAAAAAAAAATCAAATTGTTTTCAAATAAATGGTTAATAGTTGATCCCACAAAACCCTCTTGGCTATGGAATAAATTATGTCCGAGTGGAAAGAGGATATCAACAGAATCGGACGAAAAACACCAGGAACATAGATTATAGAGGGGAAAAATATTGAACAGAAAATAAGCTCGCCATACCGCCATAGTACAGTGTAATTCCCACCTCTGCGTAATATGACCATTAAATATGCTCCTACATGTAAGCCATCTAGTATTGAGAAGTGAGACTTACCGCATTATGTATTTGGCATTATCTAAAATGAGAACTCCTTGATCTGTTCCGTCATGATATAAAATCCCTTTTTATAATGGTTGGGGGATTTCTGAAATGGAAATATGTTTAAGATACAAACTGTTAGACCGGCTGCAATCACACCTCATGTGAATTTAATCAGTTTTCAAGTGACATGGCCAATAAAAACATTCCAGTTGATAGATGAAAGACAACCAAACTATTTTGAATGGTTTTGTCAATTGTCCGGGCACGTTGGGACGCTTTGGAGACCTACTCAGCTAGGTCACTGTTCTACATTTTCTTCCGCATTATCAGATAATCTACTTTACTCTACTAAATCCCGTTTATTGAACAGAAAAATATTGATTGTTATATATATTTCATGAAAGATTCTGCATATAGCCATACTCGCGGTAATATCCCGCGTTTATTGGTATGACACCCAAACTTCGTATACCCGTGTGAGTTTGCGCACATTTTTGGTGCGTACGCGTTTCCATACATGTCGTCGCAGCGCCATATATGGATGCAGGAAAGGGGGCGGTGAACACTCACGTTTCTGCCGTGCAGTTAACGAAACAGTGATTCACAAGTGTATTGTGCGGACTCATCGGCAGTATATCTGTAAAACTAAAGAGCATAGCACTGGGAAAATAACGAGCAATTCATCAATTGTACAGTACGGCCGCACTGCGTTGACAGCAACAATATTACAGCAACAGCGCTGTGAAATAGCAGAGAAAAGTACCTCATGTGAAGATATTCTCAATTTTACAGTATTACAGAATGCTCATCAACCATCAGTATACAGAACATGAATTAGGCGCACTCACCACCGGGTGCAAATAGGTTTCGGTTGTTTACATCGATCAGCTGGTCGGATTCGTCAACAACGCTGTGGTGTAAAGAGGGGTAGTCTCCCTTGCAACGTATGGTAGCCCGTTCGAAACAGAATACTACATGCGTGGTGGAATTTTATAATGCTAAATTTTAAATGTTCCACCACTCAGATTTCTTAGGACTTTTGATATATTGTTGGTAAAGTATTATTAGTTAGCTGAGAGATACATTCTGTTGTAATTAGTTCCAAGTCAAGCCCTAAATTGACTGGACTATTATGCTACCAGGCGAAATATGTAAACGTTCGTGTAAAGGTGGTAGAAACCATGGCGTATCAATTCCTAATTCGGATTAACATCTGATAAGGCGATTATATATATATATATATATATATATTGACTGATATCTAGTTACATATGCGTATTTCCGCGTTGTATCCTCAGCCGAGGCGGCTGACTAAAGTTTACATAAACCATTTGGATAAGAACGTTACTCGTCACCGCCATGGTTTGGAAAACCATAGTATGCGTTTGGAACGTTCAGCTGGCAAACTACGCTCAAAATTAATGCAATTTTAAATGAAATATTTTGCTTTATTTCCTCATATTCTTCCAACAGTTATGACATAATGCTACAAAAAGCTATATATTGTGTTTTCCGTTCTCAGATGACACGGTTTCTGTGGCTGGTAGTGTTCTTGTTGGAGACATTGACAGTAGCTAATGGGTACATACGTATCGTTGGTGTCGATCGCACGGGTTTTAGTCCCTTCCCATGGCCAGGAATCGCCTATTATGAGAAATGCAATGGTGGTCCAGGCGGCGTAATCTCCGAAACGGTGGATAACATTGGCAATGTGATCCCAGTGAGCATATTAACGTCTTACATACAGTTCCCAACGCCAGACTTAAATTCACCCACTGAAATGTCTTTTTATACCGCGCCTTCATTTTGAAACGTTGAATTTGCGAGATGTTCTTAATTACTTGAAACATCGTGTGTTCGTGCCTCTTTTTTTTTCTTCTCCAATTTCGACCTTCCTGTAAAATTCATGTTTTATTCCATTGAACAACATTGGATAAAACGCAAAGGTCTAATTTTAAATATTACACCATCATTTAAAAACCAGAAAGCTGCAATTTTCTTTGCGTCGTTAAAAACAGGCATGCCAAATATCGAATCCTAATGCTGAATAGTTTTCAATAAATGGAGTTTTTCTTATAGAACCGCAAAAGTGTAGGAGTGGCATTAAAGCGATTAACAGATTAGAGATTGTTTGACTTCTGGTGATGTCCCACAGTGATGTACATCATAAAATTGAATGACGAGCTTGAAATCATCTCCATTCAAGCAGCTAAAAAATGTTACCGCGCATAATAAGGTTACGAAGGCTAAAACCTACGCGGCCGTAGATAATGAGGTTGATCCTGTAGGAAGAATCCCATATAGCGATTTCAGACCATCGACCTGTACTTATGCGAGAAAGCTGTTTCAATCTTTATGGGATGCTGTGAATAATAACAAACTTCAGGAGTTCAAAAAAACTGTAGGCTATACTCATCTGAACAACCACAAACGTTTCGACCAAGCCATGATCAGGCGACGTAGAAACGGCCATACCCGATTAACTCACGAATATTCACTTAAAAAGAAACAGCCAGTCCCAAGGTGTATTCCATGCCACGAATATCTCAATAAAACATATTCCTGTCGACTGTATAGATTTTGTGATTGTAAGAGATTCTTTGTCGAGCAGCTACTTCAGAAGATCCCTTTTTTTAGTCGGGTGAAGAACTGTATCTCGGGTTATTTGAGAGAAATTGGTTTGTTGTATAACTTTTTATGTGTGTATGTTTTAATGTGTTGGATTACTAAGTTATCAACTTGAATATTAAGAATTTTGTTTGATCGAGGCTATATTACTGAAACATTGCTGAACGCGACGTTGAACCTTAATTCTCTCTCTCTATCTAGAATAATCTTACGTGTCTATATAGCCCATAAGAAATGTTCAATATAGACTTTTCACTCGTAGTTTTATTTATTCTCAAGACTTGGGGTCGAAAGTAATTTTGCGTTATTCTCTTGATGGATTTCCTGATACTTTATCACCAGTAATATATATAAAGCCCAATAAGTTGAAAATATAAATATCGTGCATTGCACAGTTTATGAATTCACACGCGACTCTTCCATTATATTCTGCAGGTAGTGTGCGACTTAGATAGAATGTAGTGAGTAGCCCCCATATGTGACGGCCCCACAACTCCTCTTGACCCCTGCTGTCAAATATATCAATGTGATCTAAGCTTTCCGTCCGCTGTGTCCTATACGTTCAGAATACGATATCTCACTTCAACTCTCCAAACCTTCGAGTGTGATTTTAACTGGGACAACTACAGATATCTGTGCTTGGTGCTATTACCTGTTGTCCTTGATGAAAGGAGACCTCGGAATCACATAAATCTTGCATATTATTCTGTGTGATAAGATTTAAAAACAAACTATTCTAATGTTCAAAGATTTTGACATGTATTTTTAAAATAGAGTCAGTTGAGGATAAATATATTCGCATGAATTTCTTTTCAATGTAAAAATATTGTCTACTGAAAGACAATCGGTCGTTATTATGAAATATGATCAAACAGTTACTATTAGTGAATTAAAATGTCATTTGCAACTTAAACTTTTCCACTTAAAATCTTTATTTCATTTCATCATATCTGTCATATTCTCGGATATATCTTCAATGTATATGTGTTGAATGTCACGTAATAACCAGACAGAAACAGTGGCTCCATGGCTATTCATGCATTTACCATGTTGACCCCAGATGAGTTGTTTGGTTGAGCTGATCTGTCATCACAGCTAGCGTATCTAATTCCGCTTAAGCCGGTACTAGGCTCCATGTGAATACTTCGTAGTCTGCACATGAACAGTTGCAATAAAAGCGCGGCCGCGATACCGAGGCTACGTCCGGGAATCCACCGTATTCTCGGGTCTGAATGTGACGTGTCGAGGAAAGCTTTCCTGTGGAGTCGGCAGACGTCATCAATTTTTCCTACCTATTGCATATCGCTCCAATTCGTATCTGTTATGTTTCGACCTAGTCATGATG
>JAVTVY010053973.1:0-30500 GCA_036873755.1 Hanleya hanleyi
GGGCGTTGACGGGCATCACCGCATTTCGAAGAATTAGTGACAATTCCATGGAATATCAGAGCTTCTGAGTTATTTCACCAGGGCGTTGAAGCATTAAGAATGGTGTTGGTGGGCGTTGCTACAAGATGACACCTCACACGGTCCATTTGGACCGCGGATGGTCCATCTCTACACCAAATCACATCCTTCACTGCTAAAAAATGCCCACTTTCGCTACAACTTGTACTAATGACGTCACCAATGACGTCACAGATGCTATAAATATCCCTGAAATCAGGGTATATACTCCGAGAGCTACAACATGATACCCCACACGACGCATTCGCAACGCGGATGGTCCATCTCTACACCAAATGCCTTCCTGCACTGCCCCAAAAGGCTCACTTTCGCTAATACTCCTACTGATGACGTCATCGATGACGTCACAGATGCTTCGGACATGCCTCAATTCAGAATGTACACCCCGAGAGCTACAAAATGACACCTCACACGACGCATTCGGACTAAGGATGGTGCATCTCTACACCAAACTCACCCTCACGCACCCACAACATGTCCACTTTCGCTACTACTCGTACCGATGACGTCATCAATGACGTCACAGATGACGCGGACACCCCTCAAATCGGAATGTACACCCCGAGAACTACAAGATGACACCTTCCAGGACGCATTCGAACCGTGAATAGCCATCTCGACCCCAAATACCTTCATGTACTGCCCGAAAATGTCCACTTTCGCTACTACTCGTACCGATGACGTCACCGATGACGTCACAGATGACGCGAACATCCCTCAAATCGGAATGTACACCACGAGAACTACAAGATGACACCTTCCAGGACGCATTCGAACCGTGAATAGCCCATCTCGACCCCAAATACCTTCATGTACTGCCCGAAAATGTCCACTTTCGCTACTACTCGTACCGATGACGTCACCGATGACGTCACAGATGACGCGAACATCCCTCAAATCAAGGTCTACACCCCGAGAACTACAAAATGACACCTTCGAGGACGCATTCGAATCGTGAATAGCCCATCTCGACCCCAAATACCTTCATGTACTGCCCGAAAATGTCCACTTTCGCTACTACTCGTACCGATGACGTCACAGATGACGCCAACATCCTCAACGATCCAGATGTACACCCCGAGAACTACAAAAAAGATGATTCTTCAAGGAGCGCATTCGAACCGTGATTAGCCAATCCTCATTCCAATCTTCCTTCACTGCCCCAAAATGGCCACTTTAACACTACAACCAGCTTTGCATGCCTGGTCGCGCGGCATGCATTCAAACACACCATTCTGACTCTGATACCCCACACAAACTGCTTTGACACCTCACGAAGCCATTCGAACAAACCAGATTAGCTCCATCTCTAACCCAAACACACCCCTACATGGCACCCAAAATGCCTGTTTTCTATACTACGGCCAGACTGCGCATGCGCAGACTATTGAACACGGACGAACCATTAGTGTAGTCAAGTGCTCCTCCACGAGGGCTTCAAAATAAGACCTCACTCGACCCCATTGGACCATTAGGGACTCACCTAGACTCCAACATGTCCACCCCGTATGGGCCTATGCACCCATAGCCATGCAGTATAGGCCTATGGGCCTACCCAGGCCTCGGTGACTTTTTTCAAAAATTTCACCGATTCGCTCCGCAACACTTCCTATCGTGTTCTAAATGACGAGACAAGTAAAACGAGACCCCACAACCCTACCGCAAATGTATAGAAGTGGGTTTCCCAGTAGGATAAACATTGAACCTATACCCCAGTATGGGTCTATATGAGGCTCGGTGACTTTTTTCAAAAATTTCACCGATTCGCACGGGGACACTTCCTATCATGTTCTAAATGACGAGACGAGTAAAACGAGACCCCACAACCCTACCGCAAATGTATAGAAGTACGTTTCCCAGGGGACAAACATCGGTCCTATACCCTCAGTATGGGACTGTATGGGGTTCGGTGACTTTTTTCAAAAATTTCACCGATTCGCACGGGGACACTTCCTATCATGTTCTAAATGACGAGACGAGTAAAACGAGACCTCACAACCCTACCACAAATGTATAGAAGTACGTTTCCCAGGATGGTCCTATACCTCCCATACCCCATATAGGCATTTTCCCGTAATTTAGGATAAAGTCCGTATTCCGTATTTTTTCAGGAAAATTTTTACATACACCCACCCTGGAACTAGGGGGAGATAACTCTGTTGATAGACAAGCCCCGTTAAGCCCGGCGACCTATATACCCCTCATACCCCATATAGGCATTTTCCCAGGTTTTTCGATAAAGTCCGTGTTCCGTATTTTTTTCAGGAAAAATTTTACATGCAGCCACCCAGCCATCAAATACCCTTCACCTAGGCTTCACGTTGATACCTCACTCGACCCCATTCGACCATTAGGGGCTCCCCTAGCTGCCAAAACGTCTATTTTCATGCCCTTGGGCCACCGCGCATGCGCAGAAGGCCGATATGTCAACCCCACACCCAGTCCATTAGATGCCCCTTCATGAATGCTTCACTTTGATACCTCACTCGACCCCATCGGTCCATTAGGGGCTCCCCTAGCTCCAAAAAGGCTATTTTCATACCCTTCGGCCACCGCGCATGCGCAGAATGCCGATATTTCAACCCCATACCCAGTCCATCAGATGCCCCTTCACATAAGCTTCACTTTGATACCTTACTTGACCCCATTGGTACATTAGGGGCTCCCCTAGCTCCAACACGTCGATTTCCATACCCTTGGGCCACCGCGCATGCGCAGAATGACCCTAATTTAACCCCACACCCAGCCCATCAGATGCCCCTTCACGAATGCTTCAAATCGATACCTCACTCGACCACATTGGTCCATTAGGGCTCCCCTAGCTCCAACACGTCTATTTCTATACCCTGGGGCCACCGCGCATGCGCAGAATGACCCTAATTTAACCCCGCGCCCAGCCCATCAGATGCCCCTTCCCATAAGCTTCACCTTGATACCTCACTCGACCCCATTGGTCCATTAGGGGCTCCCCTAGCTCCAAAACGTCTATTTCCATACCCTTGGGCCACCGCGCATGCGCAGAATGCCGATAGTTCAACCCCACGCCCAGCCCATCAGATGCCCCTTCCCATAAGCTTCACCTTGATACCTCACTCGACCCCATTGGACCATTAGGGACTTCCCTACATCCCAAAACGGCTATTTTCATACCCTTCGGCCACCGCGCATGCGCAGAAGGCCGATATGTCAACCCCTCACCCAGCCCATTAGATGCCCCTTCACCAAAGCTTCACTTTGATACCTCACTCGACCCAATCGGACCATTTGATCTAGGGACTACTTTTTCTCCGCGGAAGCTTTTTCCCGAGACCGAATCACCGCCAAAACCGCGGCCAAACCGCATCACCGCGGATGAATACATCCTGAATACATCTCCTGCAACAATTGGAACTCTCCTGTGCTGGAGGTAGCTTTTGGTCCTTCTGCCGGAACTATATTGCATTTGACCTCTGTGACCCTCCCGTGACCTCCCAACCGCCAGGGGGCGCTGCGAAAAAGTTTGCTGTAAAGACTCTTTGTATACTACTCACTTTTCTGGACACTTTTCAAATAATGAGGAACCCTCATTGCAATGCATTTCAAATGAACCTTGTTTCTGTAGTGGGGCTCCACCTCTCATCATGCTTCACGAGTTACGGGAGTCATGTTGGCCGTTTCCAGCGGGAGATTCAACGTGGCGGCTCTTCATGTTGTAGAGATAGACGATGCGAATTTTTGCCGTTTTCTGGTAAGTTTATTGCCGCCATTTTATGCCATTACACACAACGATTTCTAGTACACCACCCGTCATTTCTATATATCGCAAAGTATTTGTCGGCTGATGAAATATGTGGAAGCCAACCAAATCGTCCAATTTGTGACTGGGAGGTCACGCACTGACTGTGGAAGACCAACACAGTAATATGAAATAAATAAAATTTAAAGTAGGCCGAACCTACCGTATACATTACGATACGGATAGGCCCACTTTAAATTTGATTTATTACATATCATGTTATAGTATGGTATGATATGAGTGTGATATAGTTTGCCCACAATACAAACAAGCAATTAGAACAAACATGAGAGCCAGTGAGGGGCACTCGCTCACATGAATAACAAGAGGACTGAAGCATACTTTATTCTGCAATGGCAATTAATGACACAACTGAAGGATACTTTCACTTGCTTTAACAATATGATAAGACAGAAGGATATACTTTCACTTGCATAAATATGAGAGGACTGAAGGATACTATAAGTTATATACCAGTCGATGCATGGGAATACAGGGTGGTCATGGTGGTATTGAAAAGCCTTTTTCCTCTGCCTTTTCATGAATATACATAATCAGCAAGGCAAAAGTAAGAAAGGCATAATCAAGGTTGGATAACATTCCCACTGCATACTCTATCGGTTCACAGGTATTGTCTGTCAGTGTTACACAAAAACCCTTCAGTCTATATGCCAACTGGTCAAGTGTGACTTCGGAACAGCCTTGTATTATGCAAGACAGGGTAATTAATTAGTCAATCAAAACAATACAATTCCCACTGAAATATGATAATTGCACTTACATTTACAATAAGGGAGGACTGACATACTTTCAGTTGCAGCAGTATAAGAGGGCTGAAGGATACTTTCACTCGCATTCATAGCACGGGAATAAGCAGGATAATTGCAACAATAAGAGGGGACTGGAGGATATACTTTCACTTTTACTTCTAAGAGAGCTTGATGGATTGTTGTACGAACATTAATTATCATAATTTGGCTGATGGATGAATTTTTTTGTCGACCATGTACCTTCCTTCATATCATCAAAAAATGGTGTTCGTTCAACAAATTTCACAAATGTTTTTTTTTTTAAATAATCCATGTGTCTAAGTAAATTCTGGTAAACTAAATTATATCAATCATTTCTTCTGTGTACCCATCCTCGCTGAAACCAGGGGTACACATGTAAGTTACCCATCATCAGTGGAAACATTGTGACCAGCCGATATGGTAGTGGTGACTTCATCTTCACCATAACAGTAGTCTGTACCATATGATATCGGTACCAGAATGGTTGTGTGTCTGCTCCGATACCGCAATGGTACCGTTACGGTGAAGATATATGGTACCATACCGCTCTGGACACAATGTTTTCACTGGCGGGGAACTTAAAGGTCTGTATCTCTATCCTAGATAGCCCTAGTACACATGGGAATGGTTCATGAGAAATGCAACTATTTTTCGGCCAATCATCAAAGCAACAATTTACATTCTGTGTATATTGACCATTCAGATAACTTGCTTACCATGACCATGGCGATCATAACAACAGATTCAAAGAAACCACAGTTGCTTGGCTTGAAGAATATTTGTTGGTAGGCCTATATGAATATTTACATAATCAATAAATTATGAAAATTAAGAAATGTAAAGGGAAAATATTTAAAACAAATATCAATCTTGGTAAACCAATATGGTAAATCAGGGGAATATCATCTAGACGTAACGCTATGAAAACTTCATGCGAAATGTTTGCCGATATTCTACGAGATCCCATAATAAGCCAGTCACGACAATTTTTACCATTTCTCATGATTGACGTTTAGTTCATGGAGATTAACATAATCGCACAGCACAATCCTTTGATATTTTCTTCCTCCTAACATAGCCCGAATTTTCGACGGGAGTAAACTCTTTGATCTTTACGGTTGACCACACAAACTGTCTGGAAATGATGCCATATATGGATACTGTTTCAGGATAATTTTTATATATTAGACTCCATGCTACCATGTGTACTTACTGTGGGCGTGATTTTGAAATTGTTTCATCAAGCTGATTGGCTAACAAATGTAGTTACAATTTCGCACGGGATTTATATAGGGCTGAATTGAGATACAATATTCCATGATATGATATCTGAGTTTACTGAGATTGTACCAAATACATGCTGTGAAAAAAGCTAACTGTTATTTCGTTGATATAATTTGTTTTATATACTACTAAATTTAGGTCAGTTGTCATGGATTACGCCATCTTGTGGACTCAGATGACTTTCCATGCTGAGATCTATTCCATGACTTGCACAAAGTTCAAGTCAATCCTTTAACAGTGAGCTGCACCGATAGTGCCCGCATGTGCTTTCACATAGTGGTTCATTCATTGACTCTCTTCTCTATCTCTGTAACATGGGGCAGGGGTTCAACTATTGGTAACTGGAGTCAAAATGATACATAGGCTATTCATCAAATTATCTTGCATTGTATTCCATAAAAGGGCCATCATGCTTGCATGATTTATGAAGATTTTGGCAACTTCAGATCGAAAAATAGTCCAGTTATCATCAATTAAAAATATTTTCTAGGCTAAAGACAGATGGAAGCGAACTGTGTCCCAGTGCACCTGCCGGTGCCATCTGCACAGCTGAGCTCTTTGTCAAAGGATTAACCTGAATGTTGTGCAAGTGGGGGATTGTCGGTACATATAGTCGGATGAATTTTGTTTTTTTTAATTTGGTGGGTGGTGATGATAAAAAATGTCTAGTCTTAATGAGCATAACAGTAAACACAGTCACTAAACTGGTAGGCCTGATTTTTCGTATTATTTAGAGCATATGACATTTTTTTTCCAGCATGAATTATCTCCAATTCTGTCATTTTATAGCTGTCAGTTGTGATATTTCACATATATATATGTTACCGGTACATATCCATATTAATCTTGCAATATTCGATGGAAATAACAAAATAGTAACTGTGTGAAAAATCGCGTCAACATAAACCCCACATCGGGAGCCTCAGCTCGACCGCTCAGGCTGAAAACATGAATGAAAGGGACAGCGTGATTTTCCACAGAAAGTTTGATCAAAATAGTTCTAAAGTTTAAGCTCAACTGGGCTAAAGATGTGATTACGAGAAAGTCTGACACACGAAACGACAAAAACAGCCGAGTAGTATGAAATACCGGTACAAAGAAATATCTTTATTCTTGGGATCATCCCCAGAGGAAATCTCCGCTGTGTTGCAAGTCGCACATGTCATGTTGTTGTTGTTGCAAATATCCGCGTGTAACGTCTGCTCAACTGCACGAGAAGACCCAGCGTTTCGTTGGAGCACAGAATACGTTTTTGCTGTTGAAAATTTTCAAAGACAAACTACCGGGGAGAGTAAATTGTAGAATTTACAGTTTTATTTTTGTCGGGAATAGCCGAGGTGTGCCGAAATCCTCCATGGGAGCAATGGCGGCCTCCAGACCGTAGCAACTCCTGAACGACAAGCTCCGCCCCCAAACGAAAAAGTGATGCGAACGGTATGGTTGTCTTGTTGTTGTTGTTGTGTTTTCACCAATATAGGCCAAACTACTGGCCCCTGCGGGGCCAGTTTGTTCGGCCTTATTATTGTAATGAAGCATCAAATCATAGTTTATTGTTTGTCAAACCACGTGTCTCTGTCCCAATTCCCATTTCAAAGGTTCATCTCCCACCAGCATACAATTAACATTTCAATACACTGTATTAAAAATTATTCTTGAATCCATCAAATTACCTTGAGTAAGGATACTATTCTCAGCTTTGCAGTCCATCTAAAATGAGCACGTGAAAACAGTTCAAATAATGGTTTGATTTTGCAGAATTTCCAGATTGATCTGCCTGCATGTAGGGATTCATACAAGTCGTCTTTAGGGGTCGTTATTTGGCCCCTATTATTATTGAATAAAAAACACAATTTTAAGCTGTGTTTATTTAATTTTTGTTGTTTTTGAAGGAGAATATTCAATATTTTTGCGAAAATTCGATTTGAATGGCCTTAAAAACGATTACGAATTGAGTTTTCTCTCGTGTTTGGAACAACATTATATTTCAGTCGGAATTGGACTAGAAAGGCGACCGTTTGTGTATTTAAACACCACCGGTCGGCTTTTCTAGTCCAATTTCATTATTTGAACTGTTTTTACATGTTCATTTTAGATGATCTGCAAAGCTAAGAATGATATCCTTACTCAAGGTAATTTGATAGATTCAAGAATAATTTTTAATTCAGTGTATTGAAATGTTAATTGTATGCTGCTGGGAGATGAACCTTTGAAATGGGAATTGAGGCAGAGACACGCGGTTTGACACACAATAACCTATTATTTGATGTTTCATTACAACAAGGAAATAGAATTGATCAGCAAAATTTAGAATATTTTTTTAAAACAAAGAGGCTGGTGGATATCATCAACTAAAAGAAAAAAAAGTATCAGTAAAATCAGGGCATTGTCGATTGCGCTGGTCTTCCACAGTCAGTGCGTGACCTCCCAGTCACAACTTGGACGATTTGGTTGGCTTCGAAATATTTCATCAGCCGACAAATACTTTGCGATATATAGAAATGACGGGTGGTGTAATAGAAATCGTTGTGTGTAATGGCATAAAATGGCGGCAATAAACTTACCAGAAAAACGGCGAAAATTCGCATCGTCTATCTCTACAGCATGAAGAGCCGCCATGTTGAATCTCCCGCTGGAAGCGGCCAACATGACTCCCGTAACTCGTGAAGCATGATGGGAGGTGGAGCCCGACTTCAGAAGCAAGGCCCATTGATATGTATTGCAATGAAGGTTCCCCATTATTTGAAAAGTGTCCAGAAAAGTGCCCCAAAATTTCGTCGGGAACCATGGCAAACCCTATTGGAAATCACATGAGTCGTGGGTTCCACATATGACAATTTTATGGCGGGAGATTTCACGCTGCATTCCTATACAATGCCTATATATCGTATATATTTTAAGCTAGCTATATTGTAGGATAAACTGCCCGCAGTGACTACTAGCATAGAACTGTATTGAAGTCAAAGACATGGAACGAACCATTACAGAGTAGTCACATGGTCATCGCTGATGTTGCTGGCTCAGTCACGTAACCTATGTGAGAAGAACCCAGTCCCATGAATTTTAGTCTCCTCTCCAATGTCTTTTTTTTAGGGAGCAGTCATTCAAAATTCAAGTTCTTCCTAGGTTAACAAATGCAAGTATCATGTGAAGCAACAGTTTAGGAGGACTATGTCACATTTGCAGCGGTTTGGTTTGGTGATATCAGGCGAGTAGACCCGTTCATGCGTACCAAACGTCTTTTGAAAATAGCTGAATAGTGTCTCAAGATTTACTAAACTGGAGTCGTGGGTATCCTTGTACATTCAGCATACTGTGATATTGCGCGTTTTATGTCCCCCGCCGCAACGCGACCGGGAACTTTAAAATGGTTCTTGCTTCTTTGTGTCCGTGTATATCCGTGAATGTCTTTTTGAATTTTTCGTAAGCGATAACTTCCAAACACTTTGTTGGATTCTTCCGAAATTCGGCATACACATTCCTTGCGACAAGACACTAGTTGGTATTACATTTCAGCAACATCTGCCGGAAGGTGTCGCCACTGGGTCTCGCTTTTTCATGTCCGTTCTTGTCCATGGATGTCGGTTCAAATTCTTTGCAAGCGATAACTTCCAAACGCTTTGTTGGATTTTCCCGAAATTCGGCATACGCATTCCTTGCGACGAGACGCCGGGTTGCTACTGCATTTCAGCAACATCTGGCTGAAGATGGCGCCACTGAGATTCGCATCTTCGTGTCCGTTCCAGTTCATGGATGTCAGGATAAGTTCCAAATGCTTTGTTGGATTCCTCTGAAATTTGGCATATACATTCCTTGTGACCAGACGTGGGTTGGTATTGCGTTTCAGCAAGATCCACCTGAAGGTAGCGCCACTGAGTCTGATATTCTGTGCATGTCCGTGGTTATTCATTTAAATTCTTCACAAGCGATAACATCCAAATGCTTTCGACGCATATACATTCCTTGTGACAAGATGTTGGTTGGTATTGCATTTCAGAAAGATCTGCCTATAGGCGGCGCTTTTAGGGTTCTTTCCGTTCTTTTGTGCTGCAAGCGATAACTTTGAAACGCTTTGAAATGTCACTTGGAATTGAGTTTCGCCCACTTGCGCATACAGGTGGCGCCACCTGTTGGAAACTTCTAAATTTGGTTTCCGGTTAATAACTTGAGAACTGCTCATCGAATTCTTCCCAAATTAGGCATGCATACATTGTACCTTCGCATGAGATGTTGCTTGGGATTGCGTTTCATCCACTTCTGCTTACAGGTGACGCCACCTGGTGACAAAATCTGAAATTTGTTTCACTTGAGAACTGCATGCTCATCGGATTCTTCTCAAATTTAGCATGCATGTACCATGTCAGGAGATGTTGCATGGGATTGCCTTTCACCCACTTGCAATTACAGGTGGCGCCACCTGGTGGCAAAATCTCAATTTTATTTTGTTTCCGGGTAATACCATGACATTAGATGTCGCTTGAGATTACGTTTCGCCCACTTGCGCCTATAAGTGGCGTCACCTGGTGTTAAAATTTGTTTTCGGCAATCCTTGAGAACTGCTTATCGGAATCTCCTCAGATTTTGCATGCATGCACCATGCCAGGAGATGTTACGTTTGATTGCCTTTCGCTCACTTGTACGTACGTGTGGCGCCACCTGGTGGCATAATACCAAATTTGTTTCTGGGTAATAACTCGAGAACTGCTCATCAGATTCTTCTTAAATTTGGTATGAATATATCATGACATAAGATGCCGCTTGGAATTGCGTTCCGTCTACTTGTGCCTACAGGTGGCACCACCTCGTGTCAAAATCTAATTTGATTTCGCTCGCCGGATTCTTCTCCAATTTGGTATGCAGATACCATGCCATGAGATGTCCCTTGGGAGTGTTTTTCGCCCGCTTCTGCCTACAGATGGCAACATCTGATGAAAGAACCGAAATTTGATTCTGCTCATCGGATTCTTCTCAAATTTGGTATTCATATGTCATAAGATGTCGCTTGGGATTGTGTTTCGCACACTTGCATCTACAGGAGACGACACCTGGTGGAAAAATCTAAATTTGGTTTCCGGGCAATAATTTGAAGACCCATCTTCAGATTCTCGTCAAATTTGGTTTGCAGATAATATGCCTTGAGATGTCGCTTGGGTTGCATCTCGGTTACATAATTCCCATGTTTCACTGCAGTTTTCTATCTGCAGTTCCATTTTTTTTATGAGTAGATACCTTCGTGTAAGACGATGTCGGGGTACCAAAACGAAGTTCGAGGTCAGAGGTCAACTGTCACTCTTCTAAATGTCAGGAAATCATTGAATGGTTCGCGTTCCGTCTATGTATTTGACAGTTTTCCATCTCAAGCTGCAATGTTTCGTGGGTGTATGCGCTAAGTGGAGATGATTGTTGCCTACCAAAGTTGATGTCGAGATTCAAGGGTTATACTGTTCCTAGAAATCAGAAAATCATTGGAAATCGCTCATTATTTTGCGAGAGGATTCTGCAGGTTGAGATCATGATCAAAGGTGAAATTACAAGTGTCTGGTCCGTCACTAATAATTCAGCCGTCGTGCATTAAAGAATATTCGCGTCCATAATCCAAAGATCTATTCCATTGTTCATGCAATGTACAAGTAGCAAGGCAATTTACGGTTGGAAATCCACTTTGCACGAGCCCTGCGGACCCTGCAGTCAATATGATCTGCTACGCCGAGTTTGACAACATCATTCAAATGGACAATTACAAGCGTCTAGTCCGTCATCCATAATTCAGCCGTCGTCCATTAGAGAATATCCGCGTCCATAATCCAAAGATCTATTCCATATTCCATATAACAGCATTAGCACCAAATTCAAAAAGACAATCATAGTATAGTGGCGCAATATCTTTCCCAAAATGATTTACCTTATGAAGGGCCCTCGTCAACAGGGTTGAAAGAACCTTGGTGCTTCAACTTCTAGAACCAGCTTTGAATCTATCGTTGTATGGTGATTTATGTAATTTTGGAGGCCAGTGTACTTTTGGTATTTCGCTATGATTAGTTGGAAGAAAAATACATGTACCTCTTTCCTAAAGAAACGCTTTGTGATCGTTAGATAATGCAGTTTAGGAGTTAGTAGACTATTTGATGATGGTATGTTCACACTCAACATGTTAACCAACACCTGGTAATAATAATACTTACATACGAATATTATATTATTTGAAGCTTTGTCCGATAGAACGATTGATGAATTTGCTCTGGTGATTTGCTAGAATTTCTTGCGAATTGAGGTTTCTTAGTACTTGTTTTGCTTGGGGAAGGGTACTTCTGTTAATATGGCGGATTGTTTCGACGACCTTGCTCTTGGTGAGGTCCAGCCAACCAGCAAGTACTGTAGGTTCAATTTTTTCTCGGTTAGACCAATCAATAACGTACTGTTCCAATGCAAAAATATATCAAGGTCACTTCCACACGAGTGTTCTTAGGTATTCAAGGTTACCTATTCACTCACTATATCAAGGTTGTCAGTCACAATATGATTGCATGGTGTGTAGATAAAGTTCCACGATTCACAATCACAACTATAGCCACCAGACGTATTAATATTTTGGTGGCTAAAGATTTAGCATATTTATATGAAATGCAAGGTCATACTTATATGAAATGCAAGATCTCGTTTTTGTGTCCATAGATATACTGGGTGGAGATTATGTGTCAGGTACCAAAATTGAGGTCAAAGGTCAATGTCACTGCACTCCAAAATCAGAAAATTATTGAAAAATTATAATTCGGTGTATTAGAACAGACATTTGGGAAGAACTATGCGTCACGTACCAAAATTGAGGTCGAACTAAAACTTCAAGATTACTGTGACTCAAACTCAGGAAAGCATTAAAAATCACAGTTTTGTGTTAGTGAATACATTAGGGGAAGGTGATGTTTTTTGTGGACGTATATTTAAACCAACTCTCGTGTTACATCTGTGATTTCACAGCCGTCTACCCTTAGCAGGTGTAATGTATTCAGTAACGCGCTGGGGAGGGTTTTTCGTTAGTGTCTTTCAGTAGATTTGTTATGCGAATTGCAAACAATGTCCGTCATAACTTGCAATTAAATTTAACTGATACTGGTAGGTGATTACCAAAGAAGCTTTCAACCATGTGGTGAGTAATGGGCTCGGTAGGCATCTGCGTGGTTTTCTTCGGCTTTCCGTCGGTTTACTGTCTAAATGGCACGGTCTTTCTGTCCACTGAATTGAGCGTTTATGGTACTCAAGACGTAGACATTTTGAAACACCACGCGTTCGCGAATCCTTAGAGCTGTTGAACGGCACATTATCCGAGACGCTTTCTCCGGGATTTCACTCCCTCTCGAATAACGACTTGAGGTGGGTTATGACCAATGGATATTTCGGGAGATAATTTACCAAGACTAAGTAATTGTTCTCTTGAAGGTAATTATATCCATCCTAGATCTGCCAAAAATGGTCCGAGACTGGATGCGGTAAAAGTGGCTCTTCTTGGGGTTTTCACCTGAACCTGGCAAGTTGAAGAAATAGTCACCATATCTTCTGTTTTTCGATTAGTTCCTCAAAGTGGGTCACAAAATAACTGCTATACATTTCTCTACTCCAAAGTGCGTCTCGTGTATGAGCCGCAGGATGTCTGATCCCATGTGTCCTTGAATGCTAGGTTGAGTTCCATTAAATAGGAGCCTTGCTGCCTCATGTATGTCGGTGTTCAGAAGCCATTATCTTCTTATCAATGGGAAATCACTGTGTCTGTGGTATGGTCGTTTCCGCTAGCTCTTTTATCTCCGGCTCGGCCTTAGTCATCTCACGAATTTATTCGAGTTTATGAGGAGCTACGTGCAGAATCGTCACGAGACCACCATAAACTGAATGGCGTCTTCAGCGCTCTCATATTCAATTTCTTCCATGCGTTCTCTCGAAAGAGCGTCGGCCACGAAAATGAATTTCACTGGAACGTACGTGACAGTAATGAAATATTTCTGAAGCTTTAAAACACAAGTGGTTTCCATACTAAGGCCTTCAATGTTTCGTTGTCACCTTGTATTTCCACAATGTGGCCACGTACTGGTCGACATTTTCAGACGCATAAATCGAAAGCGCATATTTCGCGATTGTAAATTTCTTCCCGCGTATCAATAACCCAGACTCATAGGCTACTGAGTCATCTTCCCGGAAAAGATGTTCTAATCCAGTGCCGTGACGAATCGGTCCAGCTTACTCGAGTAGAAATTGGACACTGGCTAAGTTGTCATGAAAGTTTGTTAATGCTTCGTTGAGTTCACAGCTGTACTTCCACCTCTAGGGAAGGCCTTGATTGCATGCGCGTTGGAGTTCAACTTTTTTTGGTAGTTCATCATACTTCTCAGCTGCTGAAGTTGAGGTTTATACCTGGGAAACCTTATTTCCTTGATGGTACAAACTTCTCTTTAGTGGGTCTTCTCTGTCGTCGACTTTACGGCAAGAGAGCTGATTACAATTTCAGTATCGTAAAATTAAGAAATAATTTCTTGTTTACTGTGGTAAAACAACTAGAATAGATCGCGATCCCTCGGGATGATCAAACGTGAAGACTCATCCCATGGCATCGCGATCTATTCTAGTTGTTTTACCACAGTAAACAAGGAATTATCTCTATTGTACCATATTGAAAACGGCATAATGTGGAGATGTTTCCTGAAAAGAAAGATATTATTGTGTATTTAAAACTGGATCAACAGCCATATACCTGACAAAAATGCTTTGGCCCGCCAATTAATCGAAGTAAGCAACACCTGCAATTCGCGCGCCTGAAATCGACAAGAGTTGGAGAGTCCACAGTATGACAGCTATATGAGCGTGCTAAAACGCCATTAACGATCAAAATGATGCAAGTGTGACCCTTGATTTTATAATACATGTGCAATTCTTCCGTCATCCAATGATTGGATTATGTACCTAGCATGCGTCCAAAAAGGTTTAATGACACCAACAACTTTGGAAAAATCTAGGCGAAAAAAATCTGTTTCTCCAACTTCAATTGGGTCCATGATGAACGGGAACAGGATGTACAAGAAAATACAGGTAGACGATCAATTTTTATATCCATTTAAATCCTATTACCCTTCTGGGCGATTTCAACTGGACCTACGAAGAAAATTATGACGTCATATAATCCACACCGACTGGTTGTGAGGTAGGATCTATTGAAATTAGATCCCATCTGGGCTCCCTTTCTTTTACACGTCAGAATGTGCGGGGTGTGATAGAATATCTCTGTCGGGGCAGTAATATTCCAAGGAGACCAACATATGGCGCTTACACATCTCGCCTAGTTAGCGTTGGCTAGATCTTATGTGATATGTGACGATTTTTATCAACGTCACAAAACATTGTTGGCGAGATTTGTAAAACAAGGCTATATCACCAAGCGCTTCCGACGAATCAGTCTAGGTCCGTGTAACCTTGCACAATTCAATTTTCGTTTTTTGTTTTTGGTTTCTCAAAATCAAAAATTGAAATTTGACCGTCAATTTTCAATTTTCGTTTTTCGTTTTCGGTTTCTCAGAATCAAAAATTGAAATTTGACATTCAATTTTCAATTTTCGTTTTTCGTTTTACTTCGCGCAAAAATGAAAATCAAATATTGAAAATTGCCTCGACTTGCCCGTTTTTCGTTTTTTGATTTTAACTTTGACGCATCAATGTTAACTGCGCAAGGCTTATGATGTCACTTTCGGTCCGCGGAGTAGTATGGAAAACGCAAATCGGATTGTTTAGGCAGGTGTGGAGCACAATATGGAAATATATGGGAGTGTCACCACACTATAGATCCCTGGAGCCAGACATTCGAGCTAGATTATAATGGGCCAACTGCGCATGTCTAGAAGTGAGTAGGCATTCGTGCAGTAGGTGTGAAGCATTATATGGAGAACAACACTGTTGATACACATATGAGTTTCATTAATGTAGGGTAAAATATTAAATACGTGGGTACTCTAATCATAACCCCAAAAGGAACTTCCCGCGTCGATGCGTTGAAGCTTTTGACACCCGCACTTAAAGCGTTGAAGCGTTTTGACGCTGAACGTTGACGGGCATGTAAACGCTCCAACGATTCAGGTCCCAAAAATAGAGAATGAAGATTGGACCTGAAGCGTTGAAGCAGTCAGACGTCTGGCATCAAACGTGACGTTTGTGTGCTTGTTTGAAATCTTTGTTGGTATCTTTATGAATACTATATTTCAAATCAATAACAAATCTCAATTTTTGATTTTAAGATCACAAAAACAAAAAATGAAAATTGAAAATTGACGGTCAAATTTCAATTTTTGATTTTGAGATTACAGAAAAAAAAACGAAAATTGAAAATTTACGGTCAAATTTCAATTTTTGATTTTGAGAAACCAAAAACGAAAAACAAAAATTGAATTGTGCAAGGTTACACGGACCAGTCTAGCTTACTCCAGTAGAAATTGAACCCTGGGTAGGTTGTTAATGCTTCGTTGAGCTCAAAACTACTTCCACCTCCTGGGGAGGAGGCCTGATTGGAGGTGCGTTAGAATTCAATTTTCATGTAGTTCACCATACCGCTGAAGCTGAGGTTTAGAGGTGGCAAGACTTCTATCGTTGATGAAACAAACTTCTCTTTAGTGGGCCTTCTCTCTCGTCGACTTTACGATAGTGTGTGTGTGTGGTTGTGTCGTCACAGCTCCCGAGCTAGCGTATCTAAATCCGGAGCTAGGGGAGTAGTATACAAAGCGTCAATTGACAAAACAGCGCTTCACTGCGCATGCGCAGAACCTGTTGTGACGTCAGAAGTGGCGATGTGCGCATGATGGTGGATGGGTGATGGGTGCAAGATGGCCGCTGTGGTGGATGGTGGATGGGTGATGGGTGCAAGATGGCCGCTGTGGTGGATGGTGGATGGGTGATGGGTGCAAGATGGCCGCTGTGGTGGATGGTGGATGGGTGATGGGTGCAAGATGGCCGCTGTGGTGGATGGTGGATGGGTGATGGGTGCAAGATGGCCGCTGTGGTGGATGGTGGATGGGTGATGGGTGCAAGATGGCCGCCGCTGTGGTGGATGGTGGATGGGTGATGGGTGCAAGATGGCCGCCGCTGTGGTGGATGGTGGATGGGTGATGGGTGCAAGATGGCCGCCGCTGTGGTGGATGGTGGATGGGTGATGGGTGCAAGATGGCGGCCGGTGTGAGTGAGTGCAAGAATGTATTCATCCGCGGTCATGTCTGGCGGTGATTCGGTCGCGGGAAAAACCTTCCGCGGAGAAAAAGTAGTCCCTAGATAAAATGGTGCGATGGGGTCGAGTGAGGTCTTATTTTAAAGCTCTCGAGGAAATAAATAAATAAATAAATAAATAATTACACCCGTAACGTTATAGCACGGTAGTGTGGAAAAATCGGATTGTAGACGGGAAATAGGAAGTACACATATAAGAGAATATTGTTTTGACGTAAAAAGTTTGAACATTTCATATTCACGGAGATATGGATGTTTATAGTGGAGCCGGTTTTTCGTGTAAACCATCGCAGAGTATAGGGAAACGGCTGTCATCTTCGTTTTGCTATGTCACAAAAAGTGCTCGAATTACTTATTTCTAAATGATTTCATGACGAATCCAACTAAGGTTAGGAAGTATATATATCTTACGATATTGTCATGAACTGCCAGCACATAACACGTTCTGGTTGATGAGATCTGAATTTTTGAAGTTTGGCAATTTTCTGACTTCCAGCTTCGAATACCTGCCGCCATATTTGTTGGAAGCCGGTGTTCCTGTGTAGTTTTGTTAAAAAAGGCGGCATGCGGAAAAACCCCAGACAAACAAGTCTATACACGTCCAAAGGTCACGCCTCATTCACCCACACCCCATATAGTCCCACGCGGAGCGAATTGGTGAAATTTTTGAAAAAGTACTGTGACAGAAATTGATGTGACGGAAATAATACTTCTATGAATAGGGCGAAAATTTATCTGAGATAATTTTTCTGTCATAATTAATTCTTGGTCGAGTATCAACTATTCAGATATTACGGAAAGTACTGTTGTTATAAGGTATTCTTTGTTATATATCAGACACGATCAGCATCGAGTGCCACCCCAGTGTCGAGCATTTACATCGTCCAGTTTGCACCAGCAAAAGAAAAATTACGAACGTTCATCGAACGTATGCTGAGCGGCATCGGGGCACCTTCATGTGGTCTCCCGCGGTATATGAATGACTTAGATATGAATGCATGAATTAGTTTGATATAATTTTGTTGGGTATGAACGATTTAAAGTGGAAATATTCCGTACAGGTCTGTTATATGTAACAAACGCTAACAAAAATGGCTGCTCAAGGTCAATTTCCCCGGCTTGCCCGGATAATAACTCCGTTCAAACCACAGCCCCATCTATACGTTTTGATGCAAGGGAGACAACTCGGACTAGACCAATTCCCAGGCGAAGATGATGTCCCGCTATATTTGGCCTGTATGGGGTATAGGGGTGGTCGTTTTTTTTTATGGCTTTTACTATGAGCTATGAGGTTGATCATGTAGAATACGATGGAAAAAACTATGAAAGTACCGGGTAGGCTTGTATATAGATCCATATAGACCCATATACACTCATATACTGGGATATTAGTATGTATAAATCCATACGGGGTGGACATGTTGGAGTCTAGGTGGAGCACTAGTGGCCCGATTGGGTAGAGTGAGGTCTTATTTTAAAGCTCTCGAGGAAATAAATAAATAAATAAATAAATAAATAATAAAAAAAAATCAAAAAAATCGGCGAGTAGTAGACGAAGGGAAAATTGGAAAGTACTGACCATGCCCCAGAATACTTCATATGCATATCACGGCCTTAAGGCCTATGTAAGATGTAATCTACTTCACAGTTTAGTAGTATAAAAAGCGCAAGTCCTATTGACCTTGCCCCTTCCAAAGAAATAAAATCGGCTCTATTTTACAGGAGTATATACGCAGGTCACGTGGGTTGTCACGTCACTTCCGGGTTTTCACTAAACACTACCTCCAAACATAGAAGAGTTCCAATTTTTTCCCTTAGACGTCCGTATGTTCATCCTCCAAACCCACAAGAGTTCCAATGTTCAACCGCCGGGGTGTTTTCCCGCCCCGCCCCAGCGCCCCGCAGCGCGCGCGCGCGCGCGTCATCCCGCGTCATCCCGCGTCATCCCCGGCAGTGCGCGCGCGGACGCGGGTCAAAAGGTCAAAGGGTCACCTCCAGGTCAGACGGTCCAATGTCCAATGAGACAATGTTGCGGCATCGCTATAGTCAGAGCTTGAGCACAAAAAAGGGGATTCTAGATGAACCTGGGAAAGATGGGTAGTTCCATTTGGACCAATCAGCGGTCGAGAAAAAGAGCCAATCAGCGGTCGAGAAAAAGAACCAATCAGCGATCGAACAATCAGCCAATCGAATTGGGGTACTCACGGTGTGCTTTAGCTGACGTCCGCGCCTACATCTGGGTTCTTGTATACCCGGGTAATGTTTTTCTGGACATGGATGGGTTACCTTTGGCTCCATTCTAGGCCACTGATTGGCTAATACGGTGTTCAAAGCCACTTTCATGCATTATGCTCATAGAACTTATAGTCATAATCTATACGTGTTGGACGAGTCTCTTCACTCACCGTATACACGTACCTCAATGAAATGCCCGCTCCAAACCTAGACCAAAGACACGTACTTGGTCTGTAGGCTGATTTCATTGGCTCTCTATTTTTACTATAGTGCTCTTGCATTCTAACCTTGATGGGTTACCTAGAACTTATAGTCATCAACATAATCTATACGTGTTGGACGAGTCTTTTCACTCACCGTATACACGTACCTCAATGAAATGCCCGCTCCAAACCTAGACCAAAAACACGTACTTGGTCTGTAGGCTGATTTCATTGGCTCTCTATTTTTTACTATAGTGCTCTTGCATTCTAAACTTGATGGGTTACATTTTGGCCCCATCCTACACCACTGATTTCAGTTTGACTGAATCTCCACATTGGGCATTGATGCATTAGGAATAAAACACACAAGACAGGGTTTTTTGGTGAGATCTCATTTTTTTTTTTTTTTTATTCAGTGAACAACAACAACGTGAGAACAACCACGTGAAAACTCAAGCCCAGAACAAGGGGCTTGTAATTAACTGAAGCCCAGAACAAGGGGCTTGTACATTGAAGCCCAGAACAAGGGGCTTGTAAACTTAAGCCCAGAACAAGGGGCTTGTCATTAACTTGAACATTGAAATGATGGGCGGCCCAGTCATATACGAGTACATCGCGGTCCTCGGCCTGGGGGTACTCGTCAAACATCTGTACGATGGTAGATAAGGGTCTTCCCCGGCATCGATGGTACAGGTAAAACAAGCAATATTGTCCGCACACGCCACTGGTCAGGCTTTGCAACGTTTGACTGTTCCAACACCACGTCTCTGTGCCTTGATCCATGAAGTCTGTTAAATCGGGATGGAGGGGTGGCAGACCGTACGGGTCAAAGTATTCCCCCTGCTGTTCTGTCAAGTACACGGCCACCCAGTGTTCACCGGGTCGATCCATCGGGTCCGTGTTGAGAACGTAAGCAGCCGGATACATACGGTCTAATGGAAACACATCTCGGGCGAACACCCTACGTGTCTCTGGGTCATTCTCCAGCACGGTGGTTATCTGGTCTGTACCCATGTTAGGTGGAGAAGTCACACAGGACGTTGCGCGCCTTGTCCACTTGAATGATGTTGTCAAACTCGGCGTAGCAGATCACATTGACGGTGGTCCGGAGGGCTCGTGCAAAGTGGATTTCCAACCGTAAATTGCCTTGCTTGGCCAGGGCCAGCTGATGGTCGTTCTCTAAGGTGGGGGTCAGATCGAAACAGAACAACGTGTATCCGTTCGCGTAGTCCTCCCGACTGATCATATTCCCTTCGTCCTGGTTTATTTGACCGGTGGCTGTAAACAGGCTCTGATAGGCTCGAATGAAATTCCTCCGCCCAAAGTTCGGTGTTAAGGCCGTGGCTGGCACCTGTTGTCCATCCACATGCAGGGCCACAAAATTGATGCCGAAATGTTGAAAGTCAAACGGATTCTCTGGGTAGGCTCCGCTGAAACTGGTATTTTCCACACAGGCCAGGATCAATCGCTTGGGTAGTTCCCCCAGGAACAGGTTTTCTTTGTTGGCGCCCATATTTCCAGCAGGCACAGAGAACACTTTGGTTTGTACACGTCGGATAGGGTACTGGGCTGGTTTTGTTTCCAAGGCTTTCATGTGTCCCAATTGAACGGCTGGATTCGGTTTCACTTTTCGGACATACAGGACTGCGTCTTGGATGACAATCTTATAGTCCGCTGCATGCCCCTCTACGTTAGTGGCCATCAAGGCGAAGGTGGGAGGCGCCCGTATCAGTCGGATTTTGATGGGGATCTTGTTCAAGAGGTACCGGTCTTGCATGAACATGTCTGCATGCAGTCGACCCATCATATCCACCGAGGCACTGTTCGCAGTGAAAGCCTTCCGTTTGTTATATCCCCCATTGTCCGCCGTGTCCATGTGCTCGGGCGTGTCCTGTAGAATAAAGCGGTTGTCAGCTGAGATTTTTAGCCTCTCGGCCATACGACAACAGTGTCTCGATGTAGGCTCGATAGGGGTACGTGTTGGTGGAGTCACTGATGAGTTTGTCGCTGAGAAAAATATCCACCTGCTGAAACATCGAGTGCAGCAGGAGATTCGTCGGGCCCACCGTTGCTTGGTCAGCGATTCTGGTGCCAGCTCCATTGACCACCTTGGCTTTCACATACAAGTAGGTATGGGCTAAATCCACATAGGCCGTATCCGCATTACTGATGGTGAACTCGATGGGCGCGGTTTCGTTGATGCTGGAGAGCGGGAGATGCTCCACCCATAATCCTTGTTCGACACTGGTTTGTGTGGGCGGCACGGTCCACAAATCAAATTCACTGTTGGTGGAGGGGCAGGACTCGGCGTGGATTAAGGCCATGTTTTAAGAAAAGATATCCTTTGTCTTCTTGGATGTGCGTCGTCGCTGGGTCGGTCGTCGACTGGTGCGTGGTCTCGGTAGGGCAGCTCTTTTATTCCCAACGGTGCGTTGTGCTTTGGCCACCAAGACGCCTCCCGCTTCTTTGGCCCGCCGTTTCAAGGATTCTTTGGGTGCCGTACCCCCAAGACATCACCGGCCACTTGCAGTCCACTGCGTACCGCTTGTTTGCCGATTGCTTTCACCCCACGCGTCACCAAGGGCAGGAACGTTTTCACAATGCTGCCGAGTATGTTCCCCAGACCATGTCCTCGTTGCAAGCGTGCACCGCTAAATACCGGAAAGCCACCCCCGGCCTGTTGGGCATAATAGTCGGCATAGCTGCGTGCATCGCACTCGTAAGGTACTTTCATTATGCAAAGTGGGGAGCACGTGCTTATCGAAAATGAAGTGTCAGCACCACTTTTCCTCGTTCGAATGCCACCGGTCGTCCCGTGTCATCTCTTATATCCACCGTGATCGTGTTGATGTCAGTTTGTCGTACGGGCAAGTAGAGCATGTGGGTGAAACTGTGGGTGACTTGACCTCCATACGTCTTTTAATGGGGACCACCCGTAACAGAGGTGTGTTGATATCGCCCACGATGTGGTTGTCCACCACGTTCGAGTAGACGTAGAGTCCGTACATACCCGACTTCATATCCATCGGCATCTCGCCATGGTGTTCGGTGGGACCAGCGAACGTATTTAGATCGAAACCCAGCATTTGCTGTAGGATAGCACTCAATACGACACTCGCCTTGCCGGAGACGATAAGCTGTGCCTTGTCGTTGTGTGCGTTGTAATCGAAGTCCACGTGATTCTTGAAGGGATAGGCTTTGATGGGTCTTGAAGTATTCGTCACCCCTCGTAGCGCCTTATAATGCATCAGTCTTGACAGCCCACCCATGAACTCTTTGGGGGTATCGTATTGGCCTTCGGGCAGGGTGAGTCGGGTGTTTTTGCCTTCGTAGGTCACCTCGTACTACACTTCATTGGCTCGCACGTTGTACCACGAGTAAGGGTATTGGATATCCACGAGGCCGCATTCCCACCGACCAGGTAAATGTAACGGTTGCGGTAACTGGGAGACGTACTTGGCCACGGTGTTGTCAGGAAACACATCCAGCGAACTGTTACTGGGTAGGGTCAGGTAAAACATGGCGACTGAGCTGTCCTGCTGCTGCTGTTGGTTTTAATAGGTCTTCCAGGCCTTGGGCGGTTGTGTCCGGCGTCGTGTTCGTCGCGTTGACTTGCTACGTATGACGGCTCTGGAGATGTGGGGTGTCCTGATCGAGGGTGGTTTTTTAAAGGTCTGAAAAGAAGGTGCCCGTTGTGATGGTGGTGGAGTTTTGGGGGGTGATTCCGGTTCCCAGTCGGCTTCCCAAGAAGGTTGTGGTGAGAGTCGTGGTGCACGACTCGGCGATTGCTGGGTTTGCTGCATAAAGCCCCACCAATTCCTGTGGTACATGCATGTCTTTCAAGCCTTGAGCGAAGACCTCCCATCCTCGAGGATCGGTGTGCGATCTGCGTTGACGCATCAGATCATTCACTAAATCCGTCATGTGGGTGACGGGGACCACCTGATTCTGTACCAGGAGTTCGCCTTTATCATTCCAAGTCATGTTAGGATTCTGTTTCATCCGTTGTAATACCAGGCCAGCTTGTTTCTTGAACGAGGCAGGTACACTCTTCAGCACTTCGTCTTCCACCCACTGTGGGGCTGTGGGGCTACCCCTGGTAATGGCGGCTGTTGGAACGGTGCTGAGGTCGGCGGTCTGTCACGTGGTGGTGGTGGTGGTGGTGGTGGTGGTGCTGTTGCAGGGGTAGACAGGGTTTTGTATTGGTCCATGAACGTCATGTACCGTTGAAGCGTCTCATTGTACCGTTGTACTTTCTCAGTGTCGCTTAACCCCGGTCTCTGTAAGATCTGTTGCATCTCTCCATCGAGGCTGTTTATGGTCTTCACCGTAGGTGGGACAGGGTAGGGTGATTGGAGGTTTTGCAGGAACCGTGGTTCGACGAGGACCATTTTTTTCGTGTAGTTCATTGTCGGCCGAAGAGTCCACCCAATACTGGACCCAACACGGAAGCGGCCAACGGTGCTAAGATGGCCCCGAGAAAGCCGCCTTTCTGTAACACCTTTTTCTTTTGTGTTTGAGGGACCCGCTTGTGGACTAGGGTTCGGAGACCTGTCTGAGGGGTTGTGGCATCTTTAAAGGCTTCCAACGCAAACGGTGTGCGGCCGGGATACATCTGTCTCGCCAGGTGCAGCAGTTGAGTGGTATCTCTCGGGTTTTTGAAGACCACCAGGTAGTGGGCATTTAAGCTGATATTCCGATGTTCTTTGTTTTTACTGAACAGATTCTGCACAATGTAGATGATGCTGAGCCGTCGATGATGGCTGCCTTTGGTAAAGAGTTGGGTGACCCGTGCATCCGTCTCCGCCATGACATCATCCAGAACCACCAAGGTGTCGGGTTCCAAATCGACCAGGTTGGGTAGGCCTTCCACGAACGTGATGTGGGGCATTGCTGCATACGCTTCCTGCCATTCTCCGTAACACCACACGACTCTGGCAATGGGTGGAGTGATCATGCTGTCGGCGTTGAAGGAGCTTCCTGACGAAGTGCGTTTTGCCGGAGCCCGTCGGTCCGGCGATGACGCAAGTGAAGGGATGCTGCCACCCAGGGTCCATGGTTCGAGGTGTATCCGTTGTCGTGGTAACCCGCTCTTGTAAATTTCGTACGAGTGAACTGGAGTGGTGGTGGGTACAACGTCGGTCGTCCTTGTCTGTTCACGTTCAGAGATGGTGCTGGGGGTGGGTACAACGTGGGTGGTCGGTTCACTGTGAGGGATGAAATCCGGTTGGTCTTGAGACGTAGTAGGTGTACTTGGTGTAAGTGTAGAGCTCGACGTGGCTTGTACGCGGGGTGTGGTGGTGGTGGTGACTGGGCTCGATACGACTGGTGCTCTCTGTAGACCCCTTTCACTGATGGCTGGTGTTCTCAGTTGGTTAAGTAACGTACTGACATAGGCTACGTCGTAAAACACACCTCCGTACAACACACTCAGCAGGGTTAGCAATAGCACCCCAAAGACCACTTGCGCTTTGCGCGTTTTGCGAGACGCTGTCTTCGGAGGCAGCTGCTGTTGATCCATAGCACTGTGGTCGGACGTGGAATGAAGGAGGACGGCAGTGGTGTCTGGTTTTATAGTCGTTTCACCTGGTTGGCCGCGACCCAGGAATTGAAGGAACTGGGCCAGCCTTGCCATTTTACGAAATGAAACAGTTTGCCACGTCGACGTTCCGTTTTCAAAATCTGCTCCACCGTGTAGTAGTCTTGCTGTGTTTTTACAACGGGCTGTAATTCCGTGTCGTAAAACGTCCCCAGCAACGTTTCCCCTTGGAGATCTTCCAGTTCATAGACTCGCCGCTGTCGGGGTAGGCGCCGTTTAATCAGGAAGTGCTCATCGCTCCAGTTGGGCAAGTAACTTTTCTCGAACTTGCCCTTGACTTTACTGATCCGTACAGGGTCCCCGACGTTCGCTGCGATGGCCTGGGGTACAAGACACGCCGGACTTGGGCTTCATTGCGTTGGGTCACGGTAATGGGGGCTCTCTCTATACTTCGATGATAGGCTCGATTGTAACCCCTCACCAGTTTCAGGAGAACATCGATGTACCGCCTTGTATTCTTATAGGTGAAATATTTATACATGCGGCCTTTGAATGTCCTGTTGAACCTCTCCACCACGGAAGCCTTGGTCTCGTTGTACGTATGGAAGAAAAACACATTCTGTTTCTTGAGAAAGGCTTGGAACGGTCTGTTGAGGAATTCCGTGCCTTCGTCGGTTTGCAAATACAAAGGTTTGCGCCCGGTCTTGAAGATGTCTTTGAACGCCGCTATGAGATTTGCCCCCGTTTTCGTCCGGATGGGTACCACCCACGCATACTTGGATAGGATATCGATGCGTCAAGATATACCGATTCTCATCGTTGTGTTTGGCAAAGGCGCTCATATCCACCAAATCCGCTTGCCACTGGGCATCTATTCCTCCCACGATGACCCGGTTCCGTAGAAAATGGCGACGGACAGATCGATGTAAGGTACAGGTGTCTTGTCTTCTTAACCAATCTCGGACTTGGGCACGTTGTACCCCCTGGGGTTTGGCCGCTCGATAGAGAGCCGACAATGCACTATAGGCCGCCGGACTGTCGGGACTGTAGTATAAGTTATCCAACACCTTCTCCAGCGCTTCATGGTGACAAAATGATGATGGACCCTGGCTCTATCGTTTATTTATAACGGGTATATCTTGGGCCGGAGTTTCTTTCTGATTTTCTTCGTGGACTTCCACAGTGGCCATGGTAAATGACCAGTTCAACTCGTCTGATGACCGCTTGATAAGCACTTCATCCACATCCACCACGGCATCTTCCAATGCAGACCATAGATCAGGGTGAAGGGTAAAATGCACTGTACCTCCATCTAGCCGAGCCAATTGAGCAAAGAAAGGGCCGCGTCGGATGTGCACATCGTGACACAAGTGGATGAGGTCGCCGTCCAGTTCACCAGACAACACCCGTTTGAATTTGGTCCAGCCCTCTCGGGACAGACGAATGTGAGGCGGGCACGGTTGTGTAGGGTCCGTGTCTCCCACCTCCTCCATGATATCGACCTTATCCGCATACACGTGCAGGAAAACCTCGGGGGTCAAGCTGAAATACACCAGTACTATATGCTCCGTCATGGTCAGTACGTGAATGGTACCAGATTTCACTGTCTCTCGTATTTATAGGGAGAACCCCGTGAGATCAAAGGATCAGGTGGTCATGTTATTGGGCTGACTGAGTCTAGCGGGGTAATCAAAGGCATCGTCGTCGGGTTCATGTAGTTGTTCATGGGGTTCAGCCGCCGCGTCTTCCATAGCACGAACCCACGCCAATTGGTCGGGTGATCGGTCGTCCGGTGTAAACAACTGGTCCACAATAGGTACTACTTTCTCCAAGGCTGACCACACAGAGGGGCTTAGGAGGATACTTCGCGTAGGCTCTTGGTAGCGGCCCAGGCGTATGTGGACGGGAGGTACGGAATATACGTAGATGGCATTGTCAAGGTGGATGAGGTCTCCGTCCAACTCACCGCTCAACACCCGTTTAAATTTAGTCCAGCCATCACGCTGTAGCGTCACCGTATTCGATAGCATCTCAGCGGGCGCCCAGTAAATAGCTTCATCGTCTTTCACGAGGATGACTTTATCTTGATAGACGTATAACCCCACACTGGGTGTAAGAGGCAGGATGGCTCGTAGATAAGCTGACATGCTTGCTCTAAATGTCGAAGGGAGAATGACACACACTCTGTCTCATTCCTCGTATTTATAGTGTCAATACCACAGCGCCAGGGTGAATAGGGCACAGACTAGTATGAGGCCAACCAGCCGGCGCTGGTTCCGGCGTGAGCGCTCCTGGTCCATAGCGCGAGCATCAGGGATGGCTGTCATAGTCCAGTAGTGGTGAGTGATGGCACGCCTCTCCATCGAGTGCACTCTGTGGAGGACCGCTTCTGTGAACTCGTTCAGGATCTGGCGTCGACCCTCGTTGTCGTCGCCATCTGCAAACATGGACCGGACCACTGCTCGGTAACCCGTGAATGAATTCACCACGGTGGCATACTGTAAAATGCGAGTCGCATGGGGCTGGATCTCCGCCATGGCTCTGTAGAAATGAAGATGTGGGATTCAGAGGGACGTGTTTTATAGACCAGATGTAGCTCTACGGGTGTAGTCCGTGATACGTACTATTCTGATGGGTTAGTGCAAAAAAAGGGAGCAACAACAACAACAACAACAACAACCCAGATTACAGATCAATCCCTTTATTATGCGTGAACAACATAGAAATGCATGTACTGACCTGTCTGTGGGAGGTTTCCCACAATGGCGTTCACCTTCGCGTCTTTTCGTGTACGTCCGTGTCTTTTCGTTAAAGTCCGTGTATCTTCGGTAAAGTCCGTGTCTTTTCGTAGACATGACCGCGGATGAATACATTCTTGCATTCACTCACACCAGCCGCCATCTTGTACCCAGCACCCACCATCCACACGCCGCCATCTTGTACCCAGCACCCACCACCCACACATTGCCGCCATCTTGTACCCAGCACCCACCACCCACACACACGCCGCCATCTTGTACCCAGCACCCACCACCCACACATTGCCGCCATCTTGTACCCAGCACCCACCACCCACACACACACACGCATGCGCACACAACCAATTGTGACGTCACCACAGGTTCTGCGCATGCGCAGTGAAGCGCTATCGACTCAATTTACTCCTTGTATACTACTTGTATCACATTCAGTGATCGATATCTAATAACATTCCCAATCATCTTCATATAGATACAGTATGTGATTATTTCTAACCAGGCCCATAGTATATACATAGTTGGTATAGTCTCCTAGTACGACCCTGTTGTCTAATGACTATAAGTCATCTTGTCCTTATTTAAAAACGTCTTATTCCGTGTTCGCAGTGTTAAACTCATATATATCGGATATCCGAACCCCGTTGTGTCGTAACCAACTTACCCATTTCTTTGGCTAACTATATTAAATAAACTATCAACTGTACTTGACGCTATTAGTAATACTTCACAGATATAGTCCATGTGCTTTGTACAGACAAGAATAACATGAAGCTTCCATGTCTTGAAGAACCCGATGGGATTATGGCGTTTCCTTCTACACGAGGACTACACATGGTTCAAAAGCATGTCTACATGGACTAGAATATGTAGGGCGATATTTTCGGGATGTACTGAAACTGCCCTACAGTATCATATTCTCCTCTTGCGCCGAGGCTAAACTACAGGCGATGAGGCCAGGGATTACCGTCTATATTCAGAAGTAATTCATTTCTTACCCTATACTAATATGCTCTCGTTCTCCTCGAGAGTCGCTCGTATTATAATTACCATAGTGACCCATTAATTGTTGCGTGTCATTATTGTGATAATAGTTATTCGATAAATCGAACAGAATCGGAACTTCTGATACGAATGATGATACACCGGGATGATATACTTGCTAGCAGTGCTGTTCCAGCCTATCAATAATAATTGTATCCACGTGTTATATGAAACTTATTTATACGCAATACAACATGTCAATACGGGTTTACGTTGTGATATGCAAGGATGATATAACGGACCTACAACGGTGGCCCAGGTCCATCTCGATCGGAAAGGTAAAGGATGAGTCGTATGGCAAGCCAAAGTGCTTTTTATTCCGATATTCCATGTCCTTCAATTCCCGATATCGGAAATTCCAATTTCCGATATCGGAAATTCAAAATCGGAAATTCAGTGACAATTTCCGATATCGGAAATAGAATTTCCCATTTCGGGAATTCAATTTCCGATATCGAAAATAGAATTTCCCATATCGGAAATTGTCACTGAATTTCCGATATCGGAAATGAAAGCTCTGGAAGCTTTACGAAAACTAGAATTGCAATTTCCGATATCGGAAATTCAGTGACAATTCCCGATATCGGAAACTGAATCTTCGATATCGGGAATTGAATTTCCGATATCGGGAATTGAATTTCCGATATCGGGAATTGAATTTCCGATATCGGGAATTGAAGGACATGGATTTCCGATATCGGAAATTTTAATTCCGATATCGGAAATTTCAATTCCGTTATCGGGAATTCAATTTCCGATATCGGGAATTCAATTTCCGATATCGGAAATTCTTGAATAAAAAGCACTTTGGCTTGCCATAGAGTCGAGTTATTTGCTTTTCTGGGGAACATATAAATGTCTCAACAAAAGAAAACTACCTTCCTAAATATTGGCTAATATTTTCTAAGACATATATACCGTATGTGATTTTAATGGGGATTTTCGCCGAGCATCAATTTGACCAGAGCAAGTATTCAGTGACAATTTCCGATATCGGAAATAGAATTTCCCATATCGGGAATTCAATTTCCGATATCGAAAATAGAATTTCCCATATCGGAAATTGTCACTGAATTTCCGATATCGGAAATGAAAGCTCTGGAAGCTTTACGAAAACTAGAATTGCAATTTCCGATATCGGAAATTCAGTGACAATTCCCGATATCGGAAACTGAATCTTCGATATCGGGAATTGAATTTCCGATATCGGGAATTGAATTTCCGATATCGGGAATTGAATTTCCGATATCGGGAATTGAAGGACATGGATTTCCGATATCGGAAATTTTAATTCCGATATCGGAAATTTCAATTCCGTTATCGGGAATTCAATTTCCGATATCGGGAATTCAATTTCCGATATCGGAAATTCTTGAATAAAAAGCACTTTGGCTTGCCATAGAGTCGAGTTATTTGCTTTTCTGGGGAACATATAAATGTCTCAACAAAAGAAAACTACCTTCCTAAATATTGGCTAATATTTTCTAAGACATATATACCGTATGTGATTTTAATGGGGATTTTCGCCGAGCATCAATTTGACCAGAGCAA